>JAVXUP010003860.1:0-50707 GCA_033070095.1 Escallonia herrerae | reverse complement strand
TTTTCCTAATTGTCTCAAAGTATTAACAATTTTAGTGAAACAGAAATTCATTTCTGTAATGGATTTATCAGAAAACATTTGAACTATTTCATATTCTCTATGCCACAAATTCATCTTTGAATCTCTTAGAAGAAAGGTTCCTTCATGAGTGACTTGAAGTGTATCCCACATACTCTTAGCCGAATCACACATAATAACTCGATTAAGTTCATTTGTGTTTAAAACACAAACAAGACAATTCTTAGCTCTAGAATTCATGCAAAGCATATTTTTATCATAGGCATTAAATTCGGATTTCTCCTTTAGCACGCTTATCCCTAATCAACTTGGTGGGAACATAAGGACCATCTTCAGTGATTCCCCACATTTCAAAGTCTAAAGGCTCTAAAAATGCTCTCATCTTAATTTTTCATGTATTATACGAAGACCTATCAAAAAATAGAGGCCTAGTAATAGAACTCCCGTCGAGACTAGGAAACTCCATGATCTTTTAACTCTCTAAGTGTTAATCAAAAAATCAAGAGCCGAAGCTTTGAAACCACTTGAAACCAATAAAATAACCCTAGAGGGAGTGGTGAATAAGGTTTTTAAAAATTAATAAGGAATTTAAACTAACCACAATCACTAATCTCAATCAGATCAAGTAATACTTTAATGAAGATGCTAACTAAACAATCTCAAACAATTATAGAATAATAAGTAAAGAGATTGAGTTAGAGATACTTGACAAGGAGATTTAAATGGTTCGGCTTGAACTACCCTCAAGCCTACATCCACCTCTTCAAGGAAGTCCCTTGCAAGAGCACTAGAATCCACTAGCAACAATCTTCTTCCGGGTCAAGATCAAAACCCTTACAACACTTGGTGATATCCCCACACCAAGCACAAGCCTTGAATCCACAAAGCTCACCCAAGACTTGACAAACCCAAGCCTTGATCACAATCCTTTTACAAAGATCAATTGTGTACAAAGAAACCCTCTTGAAAGGAAATGAGTACAAATGAAGCTCTAGTACAAGAGAAGAGATTATCAAACAATTGCTCACAAAGATGCTCTCTTTAATGATGTAAAATCATGAAGATGAAGAGAGAAAAGTTTAATCTATGAGCCTTGATGTTTCTCTAATGAATGGAGGCTTAGAATGTGGTTTCCATAGTGTATGATGAAGCCCCAAATCATTTATATAGAGAAGATATGAAATATAGCCGTTGGAGACATTAAATAAGCAAAACTGCTATTGTAGTCGATTGTATTCTTAATGCAGTTGATTGTATTCCCTCTAAACTAGCCGTTAGGTCTTGTCCTCAAAAATAGCCGTTGGAACTTAATTTTGACAAATACAGTCGACTGTATTGCAATGCAGTCGACTATATTACCATATTGTCTATCTGCTACCTCATAAAACACCCTTTCTTATTTTGGGTATAATTTTCTCTAGAAAAATTGGATTGAGGTGTCGTCTTTTGTGTTGAAAAACTAATGAAAAGTTTATAAAAATATGAAAAGTTTAGCACCAAACTTTTTTTATAAATCTGAGTAAGCTCCAAATTCACTCATTTTGAAAAACCACACTTGTGAGAATGGTTATGAACTCACACGTAATGCACAAGGTATCCTAAAGTCTTTTAGGTCATAGTCATCAATCCAAGCATCAAACTAAGACTAGTTACATAATAGTAAAGATCAATCGTAATTGTAGTAACTTAGCCTATGCATTCTTTGTTGCTCTTCGACATTGGACTTGATGAAGCTTTTATAGAATGCATGTCTACTATAGCTTTAAGCTTCTTTGACTTTAGTCCATCTATCCAACTTCTCAAATGTGTCTTCATGAGTGTGCGTGTATATACCTACTAAGAATACACTTAAGCACACATTAGAACATAATCAATGTGTAGTTATCATCGAAACAAGATGTAAGCTTAGCTAGGTTATCTAACCATAGGGCTAACACCCGTTATAATGACGAATATGCAAACTCTTTAGGAGTAGATCACAAGTCTAGGAAAAGCATTTGAGTTACTCACATGAATTGTTCAAGATCCTGATGCTCAGATTGCCACACTTATTAGCAAGTTAGAGAATAAAGGAGATGTGGAGATAAGTCATGCTAACAAATGTAAGAACAAAGTGCTCACAGAAGAAGAAGATTCTAACAAAAAGTGAGAATCAGAAAGCATATTCTATCTCACATCTGAAGGTTATATTTACGTTGACCAGCTGAAGGAGTTCATCATGGGTACTATGAAAAACAATCTTGAGGGGCCAAAAAGTCTACTCTTACATGTGACAATCCATGTAATCAAAAGTTTGATCTTCTAAGGATGCCTATCGTTTATTAGCCACTGAAGTTCCAATCATTAGACGATAAAGGCAACCCTAACTTTATGGAAACATGTAGTAGTGTTGGGACCTACGAAGATCATCTTGGCAAGAAATTTATCACATCCTTGAAGGGAAACGAGTTTGACTGGGACACCGATCTTTAGCCTAACTTAATCAATAATGGGGACAATTAGAGCAAGAGTTTCTCAATCGCTTTTGTAGCACCCATCGCATAGTCAATATGATTGAGGTTATAAGTTGACGCCAACAAAAGGATGAGACAGTTATTGACTACATTAATCAATAAAGAAATCTAAGTTTCGATTGCAAGGATCATCTAAGCGAGTCTTCTACTATAGAAATATGCATTCAAGGGTGTAGTGGGGACCACAATACATCCTTTAAGGAGCATGACCAAAGTCCTTTGAATATCTCGTAACCAATGCTCATGACATGGAATTCAGAATTTTTTCACAAGGAAACCAAGGTCTACAAATTCAAGACTTCCGCAAGAGCAAGCAAAAAAAAGATACTTAAAGAGAGGTAAAAGCTTCTTTAACTAAATTTGAGGGCAAAGAGTCCATGACTGCAAATAATGGGCTGATCAAACTCTCTACCGAGATCAAGAGGATGGAAGCCGACGAAGGAAGTGTCCCTTAATAGAAAGGAAGGAAGAGACTCTCTTTGAAAGAAATACAAGACAACGAGTACCCTTTTCTTGATTAAGATGTGCTTGATGATTTACTCAGTATGGAGTTGATTAATTTACCATAAATAAAGTGACTAGAGTAGGCCGATCAATCTAATAACCCTAATTATTGCAAGTATCTCTGATTGGTTTGCCTTCTTCTCGAGAGCTGTTTTGTCCTAAAAGACAAGATCATGGAATTGGCACATCAAAGAAAGGTTATCCTGGAGAAGGACAAAGCATCAACAAACCAAACTTCTATCGCTTTTGGCTCTTTTCATCCTCTCATTCCAACTGATTAACTATGCCACAGGAGGAGTCTAAGAATGTATCTGTAGTTTCTCCTTACACCTTTTAATTTAGTTCACTTCATCCCGCTGAGGTCAAGATAGTAAATCAGCAATTGATCAAAGTGTTTCTTCCTCCTAGCTTATTAGTCATAACTTCTACACATGGGTGCATCGATCCTATAGCGTCAAATTCCATTGATTTAGAAGGGCGAGGATAGACCATCTTCTCTCGTCAAATGAAGTAAACAGGATTAACAGGGAATTTTGGCAAGGTCTATGATGGTGCAAAAATAGTCTAGTAATAAGGCATTGATGTACTCAAGGAAAATCTTTGGCCGGCTGCGGGTTTATTGAAGCAAAATTCACGAAGATCTGTTACGTTATATGAATCCCTACTATAGTGGCTATGTAGAGAAGTTATAACCAGCGCAGATAAAGTTACATGCTATACGACTCAAGCAGAGGAGATTGCAGATGGAAGTAAATGTGTTTCCTCGCAACTAACTCTTACTCTAGTTGAAAAAGGATCTCGTACGTGCGCTAACAACTTTTCCGCATCATGTGCGCTATTATATTCTTTGATGCTAATCTACTACTTAGCTCATAAACCTCATAATCGCTCTTTGTTCGTGACTCGTTATACTTCTGAGTAAGGACTGAATAGGATGTTGCTTGATGTTGGGTCAACTGTCAACATTCTATCTCTTAAAGAAATGAAGAAACTTGGCATTTAAGTCATGATTCAAGGGTTCATTGGGGATGGCAAGAGAGTTTTTGGCGTAGTAAGGCTAGAACTGTCTATTGATGATATGGCTTCAAGTGTTTTATTTCATGTGATAGATGACGAGACTTCATCCTATATGCTATTGGGGCAACCATGGTTGCAAAAAAATGCGGTGGTACTATCGACTGTCCATCAGTGCTTCAAACATGGTACGGATGGTGTTGTAAAGGAAGTTGTCGCTGATGACAAGCCTTTTACGGAAGTTGAATCTCACTTTGCTGATGTTAAATTCCACTTTGAGGCCATCATGGAGAATGTTCAGCCATCATGGAGAATGTTCAACCAAGCACTTCAGTGTCAAGGAGCAAGGTCAAGCTCCAAAAGACATCCTCATCAAAAGTAGTTAGCTGGTCGCTTCAGCGAAGGAAAAGGAAAAGGAAGAAGCCTCCCATCTCGTGAATATAAAAGAACAAGTCAGCCTTACATATGCACTCTTGGTAATCGTCATACATCGCATATTTCAAAGACTTGGCAAAATCTCGATTCAAGTTTATTGTGGTACTAGGATATGTTCCCACTAAATGGAAGACGTATCAAGTGACCCACTCGTAATTTCCTCTCTCGTTTTGGACATAATTCCTTGGCAAAATTGGCGAACAAGTTCACTCATAGTGAGATATTTCTTCCAACTCTGCGCCAATAATGGTAATGTTAATGCACTCTTTCATGAAGGTTTTTATGGCCTACTTCATCAATGGTTACCAAAAACATGGATGTGACTTACTAAAAAGGGCGGTCCAGACAAATCATTTGGATTCCAAATACATTTGTTCAATCATCTGTATCTGCAATCCTCAGCCATCAATTAATAAATGGACATTTATAAATATAACAATTTTTTATGTCCTAGAATGATTAAGGGACCTATGCACTGGAAGAAAAAGATCAAAGAAATAGGACGGTACCACATCAGCACATTGGCATTCCTTCCCCTTCATCCAGGAAGCCTTTGTTATGAAATTGGAAATACGCAATAGGATACCACAAGTCATATTCCAGATACACAAGAGATTGACTTTGCATGCAAAAATGCACCCTCTATTGCCATTTGGTGAGGTTGTGCCTCTTGAAATAAGTAAAAATTCGGTATGTTGCGCCTAGCCTGCTACAAGTGCAAACATTTGAACTACACTTGACTTGAACCCTTTAGGGTATGTAGGTAACTTAGACCTAAATTCAACATTCAATCATAAACAGAAAAAGAAAATGCTTCCCATTAAACTACACTTGTCTTTAGCTTGATCCCTACGGGTATGTAAGGAGCTTAAGCCTAAACTCTAAGTTCTGTCACAAACCGTGAGAGAAAAAATCCTTAAGTGTTGAAACTAGCATATAAAGGAAAAATACTACTATTATTTCCATTCAAACTAAGTCATGAAAGGCCATTATTCCATAACCGGGATAGAGTAAGGCCTTTACCTAAGTGAGTGAAGAACGAAGGTTCTCCAACAATTAATGCCAGAGTATTCTTATCACGAAGGCCTCTATTCCTTCATAGAAATAGAGTAAGGTTTTGCCCTTCTTGAGCTAAGAGCAACCCACAATTTGCATAGTTTTTTTTCCCTCAAGGGTTCTATTCCTTCATAGGAATAGAGTAGAGAGACCTTGATCTTTGTCGAGCTCCGAGCATCAAAAATATTTAGACAATCTTGTTTTATTCCAAGAGTTTGTAGTGAGTGCCTTAGGGACCCTAAAACGACAAACAACATTATTCCAAAAGAAATCTTCACACTTGGCTTCTGTGATGGTTACTAGAGGTTCAACTTTAGGTTACTTGGTTAAATAATCAATGGCGACAATGACAAATCATTGTTTTCCCTTAGTCATGGTATAGATACCTCATTTTTGTAGTTAAAATATTAATTAAATAAATCTTGGACTTCATTACTAATTAGAGTTTATTATGGGTTAGGCTTGATAATGTAACTTTATTAATTTGGTCTAGTCTAGTCCAGTCTTGTACTCCAATCTAGAAGTCCAGTCTAGCTGTCGAGTTCAGTAGTCCAGTATAATAGTCCAGTCTAGTTGTCCAGTCAATAATTGGGCTCAGTCTAGTTCAACTAGCGTAGTCTAGTCCATGTCTAGATTGAGATTTGCATAGAAGATTTTAAGGAATTATTTGTGATTTATCCTTGATGCAGGTGATTAAATCATTGATACTGCCGAATTTGGCACATCCCATCTAGAAAATCACAGATAAATACCAAATTAGTTTAAGATAATGTCTTGAAATTCAAAACAAATAATGAAATCATGGTATGAACTGACGATTTAGTTGACTTTTATTAATTTTCTTTTTTTTTATTATCAAATATTATGTCTTATCATCGGATCACATATTGATATGGTCATCTTTATCATTTCTGGCATCCTAGACCTATATAAATAGGGCCTTTGGCATGCATTTTCAAGGATCCATCTTTTTCTCCCTCAAGCTTTTATACCATATCTCCTAGAAGTGGTTTATCAGCTCTTAAGAGAAATTGGCCCTTCATAATTTACTGTAATAGACTCCTAAGTCTCTTGCATCCTGGATCCTTCGCAAAGCATCTACGAGTCTTCTAGACAATCAGGCTTGCAAGGTATAGTTTACAGTTTCTAATCTAGTTTAGTAGTCTAAAACTATACCCCATTTCCCACGATCACATTTTGTTTCTAGTACAAAAAACATAATAAAGTGTCTTTTCACTTCTTAGTTCGAGTTTAAGACAGAAGTGTAGGTTGCCTCCTCTAAGATAGAGTCAAACTATGATGATTTTGATTCCGGTTTATCCGATCAAATACGTAGGACATTCAACCCCTAATGTCAAGCTCAAGCCAATGGAATGGAATGGAAATAAACTTAGGATTTATGTTTTTACATTTTTATTTGTTAAAAAAGGCCAAAAACTAATAGAAATGAAGTAGAGACTGAGAGAGTATAGTGGGTGCCTAACATCATTCCATCGTATAACTTAGTCCCCGAACCCATTTCTTTGTTTTCAATTGACCAAGTAGTCTTTAGACATTTCTAGAGTCATTTTTCAGGTTCTCTTTATTTTCTTTGTTTAATTAAATAAGATGGCGACTCTTAAAATCTTTAGATCCTGTTTTTTTTAGTAGAGGATTTTTTTCACAACGGTTCGCCACAGATGGGAAATGGACAGAAAAGACCTGAAATATCTATTTCCAACATAGTAAAGGGAATGTATGAGACCAATGACCTGAGTGAGGCAACATGAGTATGAGAGATATTAGTGAACTTCTGACGCTTATGAAATCGATGGCATCTTTCTGCATGCCAGGCTAATAACAGTCCTGACTCAGAATTTTATGGGCTAATGCTCTTCCTCCTAAGTGATGTACTAGATGCCTTGAAGAACTTCTTTAAAGCCCACACTTAAATTGTGAAGGGCACAAAATTTGAGGTAGGGGAGGCTGAATAACTTATGCACAATATTCTTTCCACTAATGTATAACGAGAGGATTCAACCCAAAGGTTCCTCGCTTCGTGTTTGTCTTCAAGTATTCTCTGGTAGTGAGATGGAGTAGAATTGCATTCATCCAAACTTAGGACTGGTACTGGGCTCCTTGAGAAGTTCAATTTATATGGTCTGAGGAAATTCATAACTGCAGGAGAGTGCAGGTCTCGACAGGGAGTTGGCTTGCATGTTTTACTCTCTTGGAATTATATGGATGTTAAAGTGTTTTGACTATATTGCTGAGATATTGTTTCATCCGATCAACTGTAGCCTTACTTGCCCAAAACATGATTGACTACTATCTTAGAATCATTATAAATAAATAATGAATCAACTTTTAATCATGACCTAACTGAATTCCTACTAGAAGGGCCTCATACTTTGGTTCATTGTTAGATGCCTAAAAGTTAAAAGGGAGTACCTATTCGATAACGAACTTTTCTGTTGGTGACAAGGAAACTAGTGTTGTTATTTACGATGTTGAAGAACCATCTACTTTGCAATGACCCGAAAATCCGAAGCTCTGGAGCCTCGAACTCCTGGAGCATCAACCTACCAGATCAAAACACATCATATCTCATCAAACGCTATTCTGACACAAACTTCGAAGTTTTGTAAAAAGACATAACTCCATTTTCCAAAATATATAGTCTAAAAAAAGCACCACAAACCTAAACTACTAAAGCTTAATGTCTATACAAAACCAGCTAACAGTACCGACCCACGTAAGGATCCTACTATTCCAAAATCGTGGTGAGCACTTCAAATCTCACTCAGGCTCTGAACCCATCCCCAAGCAATCTCGGTATTCATTACATGCAAAAGGGAATCAAATAAGGTTGAGCTTTGAGAGCTCAACAAGGTCGCTTGAGGAATAAACGAATGCACTTATAAAATGATTCAAGATTCAATTCGATGATAATTTTTCAAAACATTTCAAAAAGTGTACAAGTTCAAAGGCAAAATGGGAATGGTTTCAAACAATCACAAACAGTTTGATAACAATATGGGAAAGAGTTTCAACTTAATCCCTTCGTTCATGTATCAAAATAATCATTTTAAAACAATCATTTTAAGATACAATATAAACAAATTCAAAAGTTATTGACCATGAGCACAGGCCAAGCCATACAGCAATGCAGGGTAGTAGATTAGCAAAGCCACACAGGCAGTGCTCACGACACAGTTTACATATGGATATGAGTAATAACTAGTCCATCAAAGTTAGACCTGGCAATGGGTAAAACCGTCGGGTACGGGTAAAATCCGGTCGGGTACGGGTAAAAACGGGTCGGGTATAATTTACCCGGATTTTCCCGGGTAGGATTTTTGGGAACCCGTACCCTACCCCTGCGGGTAGGGTATTACCCGCAGGTAAATTCTCAATTTCTGATTAATTATTTTTTAAATAAACAGAATTTGATTAACCACTAATTACAACCTCCCACAATCAAATACTATAGTTTCTCCATCAAAATTCATTACACAAAAATCTCAACATCTTTCCATCAAAAAATTAAAACCAATATGAACATTTTCAACACTAAAAAAAAAAACAAAATCTGCACATCAGAATACACGACAACCATCAAAATCCACACTGAAAGTCTACCCAACAAGGCAACAACCACAGAGATGGAGTGAAGGTGGCGATGTGGCCACAGTGATGACAGATCGGTGGCGATATGGCCACGGTGATGACAGATCGGTGGCGACGCAGCCACGGTAGTGACTGATCGATGACGACGGGGCCACGGTGTTGACTGATCGGTGACGACGGGGCCACGGTGGTGACAGATTGGTGACGACGGGGCCACGGTGGTGATGGATCGGTGGCGGCGGAGATGCGAAGTGACCAACCGTGGCGGCGGAGACGACGTAGCTACGGTAGTGACTAATCTATGGCAACAGGGCCACGGTGTAAACGGATCGGTGACGACGGGGCCACGGTGGTGACCGAACGGTGGCGGCGGAGATGCGGAGTGACCGACTGTGGCAACGGAGATGCGGAGTGACCGACCGTGGCTGACCTACATGGCGCCGTGGGTGGAGTAGCGTGATCGTGACTTCGATAGATCTGTGAGAAAGAGAGAGACTTGAGAAAGGGAACCTGTGAGAAGGGATCTGTGAGGGAGAATTGAGAGGCAGAGGCGGCAGATCAAGTGGGAAGAAGAAGAAGAGAGGTTTTAACCCTAAAAAAGTTATATATAGGCATAGAATCGGGTAAACCCGGGTAACCCGAAAACCGACCCGAACCGACCCGAAATTTACGGGTCGATTCGGGTACGGGTCAGATTTCGGCGGGTCGTGAATATTGGTACCCGTACCCGGCATTTTGGACCGGATACGATTCGGGTAACGCGCACGGACATCATTTTGCCAGGTCTAATCAAAGTATTAGCCTTTGTTCCACACAGCAAACCAACCTTATAACACCTCTTAATACAAAACAGATGAACAAAGCCACACAAGCCTTATAGGATAATAGATTCTCATGTCAATATTCAGAGAATAACAAATATAATACAACATTGAAATCAATGCTTGATATATAATAATAGATAAGCATCAACAAGAGTTTCAAATACCGCTTAGGGTTCAAAATAGGGTTAAAATGGCAAATACATATGCTGATATCAATTCATCACTAAGAGTTCAAGAATAGCCATAAATGAATACGAAGAAAAATTGATGAATTTAATGTTCGGATAGAAATCTTTACCTTAGGATTTAAATAGAAATCCGTAGCCCAATCTGAAATTAAGTTATCCTAACTGAAAATTTTATGTTTTAACCTTAATAGAACAATCAAATAATCACAATATAATCTATGATACGATACTATAAACCAATACCAACCCAATCTTATTCTCATAACAACCCATTCACCGGGTACATAAAATTATGTAAATACCCCACTTGTAAATTACCAAAAAAAAAAAACCTCTCATATCTGAATTACCGGAATGTTTTTTTTCATAATTAAGATCACTAAAATATCTCTACCATATGTGAATTTTTCAAAAAGTATCTCGTGTAGATAAAATTACCAAAACACCTCCTCTCAGGTGGATATTATGAAATCACCCCTGATGGCTATCGTACCAACAAAAATTCTAAAAGTAGTTAAAAATTTTGTTATAAGCAAAAATAAATTGATTTTCAGAATAAAAAGTGTTTCAGAACATATTTCGCTCGAAAACCCGTGACAGGTGTCTAAATCAAGCGCTCAGAAGTAGGTTTAGCTAAAAATAGCTAACGGACTCGAAATTGCATGAAATTTTATAAACTATGACGTACAAGTATATAAGGTTCTCCTAAAGTTTTTGGATAAAAATGACCTAATTTCTTATACTAAATAAATCGAGAATCCCTTTCACCGTTTCAATTATTTAGCATCCTTTGCGAACACAGAAAATTTTCAAAAAAGTTCTACAGTGTAAGTTTCATATAAATAACAGGGGTCACACTTTTGCATCTGGCTAAAATATGCGCATAACTATTTTTAAATAATTAGGATTCGTGACTACCTAAAAAATTCCTACCATTAGTGACAATTACAGCCTTTATTCACATCTATACAAATAAAAAAAAAGGCACTAAAACACCCTAAAAATACACACTTTCTTCTACCTCGCCTCTTTGCCCAAAACCCAAAACACACGCCTCAGACACACATACACACTGCTACACACATAAAACACACTCTCTCACACACTATTACACCTAAACACATACATAAATACACCTACAACACACTTTACACACACACACACACACTAGCCACCCCTACCATCCATACACACACAATTACCCCCATAACCCCACACTCGAAACACACCCTCCCTCCCCGTAACACACAGTCACACAACCTTCACGTACAAACACTGCATGGTGCTAACACACACTGAAAATTCACACTAAAAGCGTAGAGAGATCCCCCTTGAGAATTTTCTACTCACTTATCCCTCCCTCCCTCCCCCGCCCCCCTCGGCTCTCTCTCCCCCTCTCTCTCACTATTCTTTCTCTGTTTTTCTTTTGTTTTTGTCTTGATTTTTTTTCTTTTTTTCTTTCTTTCTTCTAATTTATATCCCTAAAATCCTAACCATTAATCTAGTAATATTAAATGATTAGTCACCAATTAAAGAATCAGCCCCCAACATTTTTCATACTTACAAAATGCCTCCAAAATGCTTTGAAACTATATTTGAACCTAAAATAATTCTGCCTTTCATACTATACCTATTTCCCAGTATAGTTCAAAATTACTGCCCTTTTTATTTTTGGACCAACATATAATTATTTTAGACGTCTCAAAAAGTATGGGGTGTTATATACTTAAAGAGTCCAAGGATTTGGACCTTCTGAAGTCACCAGATATGGAGGGTCATGTGGCAGGCATTTAACAACAAAGAAAGACAAGGCTTAGCTTGACAGGAGTGCAAGGTTGATATTGGATATCAAACTCGCCTAACTCTATTGGCCAATTCACTAATCTTCATGATGCCTCTAGATGTTAGAGGACCTTCTTGAGTGGCTAGCTTGTTGAGACTAGTCCCCGATAAGATCGAAAGTACTACTTCAATGTTATCCTATCGATCTTATGATAATGTGTCTCAATATTTTGTAGAATTTCCCTTATATAATGGATAGGCTTTTACACATCCTTTTTCCTTTCATGCTTATTACAATTTTACTAACGACGAGATAAAGGAAGAGATCCTCATCGAGAAGGGCCTTTGTCAGGAATGGTGGAGGGATAAGAAACTTCTTCAATTCCTGGAAGTCACTTTGACAGTCTTCTATCCAGATAAAGTTTTGGATCATCAAATGACTTTGAAGACGGACAAGTATTTTTCGGTAGAGGAGACATGAATATCCGTAGGGTTGCAAGTCTGACCGTCAATTATTGAAACTTGCTCTATAATTTTTAGAGGTACATTGGACTGGACCAGTGTTTTTCTCATGATTAGCTTATACGCCTCGTTGGAGACCATGAAGCCTAGGAATTTCCTTATGGCAACACCAATCCACACCTGAGAGGATCAATTTAATCTTGTACTCCCTCAATATGTCAAAAATGTCCTTTAGATCTTCAATGTGATCTTCAGCCTGAATACTCTTGATCAGCATGTCATCAACATATACTTCTATGCTTTTGCCGATCAAATCATCGATAAGATATTGATATGTTGCTCCACTATTCTTCAGTTTGAATGGCATTACCTCGTAGCAACACAATCCTCTTTCAGTGATGAATGTAATATTGGGAATTTTGTTCTCACACATCATTATCTATTTATAATCGAAGTATGCATCCATGAAGCTTAGTAATTTGTGCCACGATGTCGCGTTGATCAACAAGTCTATTCGTATGAGAGGATACATATCTTTTGGCCATGCTTTGTTGAGGTTTATGAAGTCAATGCATATTTGCCATAGTCCGCCTAATTTAGGATCCATAAAGATGTTGGCTACCCAGTCAGGATAATGGTCTAGCCTTAACAGCTTATCAACTTCCTTTTCGATTTTCACTTGTCTTTCTGGAGCAAAAGTTTGCTTCTTTTGCTTGATGGGTTTCCTTGTTGGATTGACATTTAGTTGTTGTGTGATAGCTCTAGGATCAATTCCAGGCATGTATGCGACTGTCAATGCAAGGAAATCTGCATGGCTTCACAAGCAAGCTTGAGTTTTGCACCTTCTTTTATTGAAGAACCGATCCGAATAGCCTTTTCTAAATTACTAGAGAATAATTCAATATCGACAAAATACTCTGCGGCTTTTCCTTGATGAACCCGCATTTGTTCCCTTAAATCTTTGATGACAAGGGCTTCATTGTTCTTTGTTCGGTAAGCAACAACAGACCATTTTCTTGCCACCAATTGATCTCCTTCTACTTCACCAACAGTTTGCTCCATGGGAAATTTCATCTTCAGATGATAGGTGGAGACCACTGCTTTCAACATGCTTACCCACGCACAACAAAGGATGGCATTGTATGGGATGAGAACAACGATAAATCAAGAATTAGGTTAACCTGGGTAGGAGAAGTCCCTACCATGATGGGCAAGCAGATAATTCCTTTTACCGCTACCGGATGATTAGAAAAACCCTACAACAGGTTGTCCATTTGACGCAGTCGATTGCTAGGGATGCTTATTTGCTTGAAACTATCATCAAAAAGACAGCTGAATTACCATTATCTCCCTATATCCTTTTAATATTAAATTCCCTGCATATAGTGTGACAATGAAGGGGTCATCATGAGAGATCTTGACATCCTCAAATTCTTTAATGAGTAAAGGATATGACGTGCAAAGACTTCATCTTCTTAGAGGGAGAAATTTTAGTAACACAGACATGTCTGGCATATGCTTTACGAGCTTACGTCATGATACAGTTGACTGTAAACGCCTCTTGAGATGGTGTTGATGGTGCCTGTCTAGTCTTGCCACGCCTTTTCGTTCTTTAAGTTAGAGGGCAGTTGCCTCCTTGGATAAGGGTTTGCCACATAACTCTGCAAGTTTCCCCTTTTGATAAGAGCTTCGATAACTTTTTTGAGGCATGGTTATTGTAAAATGACACCATGACTTTTATCCCTCTTATTTTTGGGTGCCCTCAATTTGTCCAGCCATGGAAGAGTTTTTTTTTGTTGCAAATCTCATGCAAGATTTTCCATGGATAGGTGTTTAGCAATGTCAAATCCTTTATATTGAGGAATGGCTCCTTGGGCGCCTTTCTTCGCGTTTTGGGCATTTGGAACTATTCTCATTTGTTGGGCCGCTCTCCTCATGTGGTCATTTGCATTATGCTTAATCTTCATCTTTGACATGCGATGGGTGGCCTATATATATTTTTTCTCTTTGAGGTATTTGCTCGCTTTATCCATAAAGGGCTTCATGCTACTAGGAGGGATTTTGTTCACCGAGAAGGAAAATTACATTGTCCGATAGAGGCCACCTAAGAATGTTGTATACTTTACGATTTGTCAAATGTTTACTTCTAGCATTGCAGCATTGAAACTACCAAGCTATCAAGATGAAGACTCGATCTTTTATTCTACTATATTGAGTAGGCTGACCGAATTCTTTTGTCGAGATCGGCTGCTCACAAATTGCTTATGGGAAAGATCTGACAGCTGAGAGAAAGAATGGATAAATAAAGCGGGTAGATACTTGAACCATGCGTGTGCAACGTCATTGGGAAGGCTCAACACATACATCGTCTACCACTTGTAAAAGCATCATGTTGGTCTTGAATTGGTAAACATGCTCTCTAGGATTACAACTACAGTTATATAGGTCGTATTGAGTCATCTTGAAACTTGGAGTAGTTTTGCCTCGTTAATGGCTTTTGAAATGGGATACCCTACTGCGGTGGATAATTTTTGACAAGGCTCGTCCTCGAGGACGGTGATGAAGAATAGGAAATATCTTCCTTAGACGGAGCCTTGAAGTAGCAAGATCTGGTTTGAGTTGTATGCTCGTCTTCTCCTTCATTTGGCAAATAAGTTGTATCGTACCTTGAGCCATACCTTTTGTCTTAGCTCGACTGAGAGGGTAGATGGAAAGGGTAACCTGATGGATCGTGATGAGAACGGCTGGGTGATTCAAAAGTTACAGCAACGTGTTTTGTCGGCATTAACTGGAGATTATTGACCACGACTTACAATGATGGATTTCCTTGGTTAGATTAGCATGTGGAGTTTTAAACAACTTGCAATGATGCAATTCATTATTTGGAAGAGTGGGGTCAGTGAACGAATCTAGCGAGACCCTTATTCGCCCAAATTAATTGTGAATGCTGATGTCAGGTTAATGTGATGGTCTTCGGTCAATCCGGTGGTTCAATCAGTCTAACGGGCGTGAGAACCACCAATTCAACAAGTGTGGCTTGATTGCTGGTGGCAATTCCGAGTGGCTTGTTAGATTTGAGATTCGTTAAATGATGTGTAGTTGACCATGATTCCTATTGTGATCCCACTAACGCCCCAATTTTTTGTTGCAGAAAAATCAATCGGGAACCACAACCTGAATAAGCTACAAAACAGAAAAAGAGTGATTGTTAGGGGGCTCAGGCAGGAACTCTCCAATGCTTAAGTCAGAGCACAGTTACAGAATAAAACTCAAAACAAACTAGAATGACGGTGGTATTTGTGTGTGAGTAAGTGCCTACATACTTGGGAGGATCCCCTTTATATAGGAATAGGTGTTAACACCTCAATAGATTTAGGAGTGAAGGTTGGGCTTGGGCCTGATCTCTGTATCTAGTTAGAGTTCTTTTGAAATCCTAATTCGCATATAATTAATTACATTCCTAGAGTTGACAATTTTTATCTATATCACTAAGTGTTCAAATGATGTATATTTCTGTCGTTGAATGCGTCCAGTCGGTTTTAGCCGGAAAAACACGTTTGCCTGATATTGAATTGACAACTTATGGTGTGTAAGGATTATATGACACAAAAGTACCTGATGAAGGCTTCTATTTGCAATAAGCTCAAGAAAACTCTGATGAAGTCATTGTAATTTGATCCGCTCTCCGTAAGTATGGAAACCTCATGAATCAATTTCCAATCTTTCGCCAATGCTTTGGCGAGAGGATAAGTCATGCAAATCTGCCTCCGCCAAACCTCATATATCAAATGATAAACTCTTATTTAGTATGTTCAAATTTAAACAAAGAACTTCAACCATATTATCCATGAAAAAAAAAGAGCACGAACCCTAAATGGTGCGCCGTACTAGCTATCTTTGAACAATCATGTATTATAATCTGAAAGCTTAAAAGGTGGAAATGACGAATGTCAAAGGAGAAATCGGTCCAGGGAGTGACGTCAAGATACATTTATCCTCGTGTAACATTCGGACGCCATCACGATTCTTTATAAAGCTTTTGATGTCTCCATGTAGTAAGAAAAGAAGACCATACATAAGGCGGATGGTATTAGTTAGATAATCGCTAAGTTCGGCTCTGGATATTGCCATGAGAGAGGATTAAAACAACCATTGAGACAAAGTAAACGACCGTTCCTATTTGATTTGTCCTTAACAGTTACTTGTTGAATAATAACACTTTCTTGTGGTCTTCTTTATTTTGTACATACTTTGCTGAGACGAGGAAACACGATCTTCCAATGATGAAACGGATTGCTCCTCAACTGTGTACACAGTTAAGTTGAAGGTAGTAAGGAAGACAAATTTAGGCCAGCGCTGCCAAGACCAAGGATTGCAAGGGGTACTGGGATTGGAAGGAGCTTGGCAAGCAAGCCGGGGGACTTCTCCTCATTCTCACGAAGCTGCTTTGGAGGAACGTACTTGCTTCTGGTCACGGTGATCGATGGATCCATCTCTCCGGCATAAAACTCGTCCAACATTAATCTTGCAGCACTACCATGACCGGCATCCTCGAATTCTTCACTTGCATCCTTGCCTGCAAGTACACAAATTGATCAAAGACTCCAAAGTAACCAACATGAAACTTTGACTTATTTCTAGATAAACTATTGTACGGGTTAGACTTGTGCAACGGCAAGGTTGTTGCATGGTGGTCAAGATTTGTAAAGGCGCGGAGTCTCTCCATAAAGGGGGCATAAGGCAGAGGCCAGAACTAGATACCATTATTCTGCGGATTGCAGAGTCTTAGGTCAGTTATTGTGGTACCTGCTGCTGCCAATAAAATCTCATCACCGCCCGGATGATCTGCCAAGAAGTTTGTAACGTCATATGCCTGCAATGACGAATTGAAATGCTTTTCAGTTTGAATCCAACACTAGAAAAATCTGATATAAGGAAGCCAGAGACTAAACTACTTTATCAACTCAAATATCTTAATATACAGGAGGAATCTGATGCTTCTCTATTCAAGTCCTAAACTTATGCATTATATGTCAATCCTGGGACCCTGGCATCTTTTCTTGTCATAAGTCACAAAGTAAGTAAAAGCCAAACACTGCAAAAGATTTGCTTCTTCCCTTTTTTAAACCAAAGTTACTCGGATTGAACAGTGTTGACCTAAACCTCTTTGCTACAAAAGCTCAAACTTACTTCAAATTCGTTACTCAGTGCAGTGATCCCACGACAAATAATACTGCATCTAAGGTACCTTGCATATACTAAAACTTTGTGATAATCACACATGTTGATTTGTTACCTTCCCTGCTAAATAAACAGTATCACGACATTCTTCTGCAAAATTGTGCAGAGACTTCAGTGCAACTCATCACTTTATTCCCCCTCGTTTGCCATTCATTTTTTACTATTAACTGAGAACATGGTGTATCTGAAGCCCTTTTCAAATATAAACTCGACCTGGGGGATCCTATAAATATCATCGTCTGTCTTGTAGCAGGGAAGTAGTTGTAAAGCCCGGACGAAGACAGCATTGTCTTATTGAGAAATTTTCCCGGCTTCTTTAAAAATTGGAATTTTTGGTTCAAGTAAAACATAAAAGTGATCAAAGTTGAAGAAAGATGGTAAAATTACCTGTTGAAACCGAAAAGTCAAGTTACTTGCAAATACGAAGGTAGGGTTGCATACGGACTCTAAATGGCCATTTTAACCAAAGGGAGAACCAAACAGCAGTTCCCATCTTATTCAAAGGAAAAAAAAATTCTTCAGAAAGAAGATAGTGAGATGCAATTAAGCCCAGAAAGCATAGCACCATAGCAGATACCATTTACTATAGCCTTACTTTCCCTAACATGCATACTCTTGCAAACTCAAATGTATTGACATAACAAAGACAAAGTATTATTGTGAGAGATTTGTGGAATCCTATTTAATCAGCCTTTCCTTATCAGGTCAGGAACCCCGGGACCGTGGCCTCTTGTCATATACATCATTGCTAGACTAACATTGCATAATTATATATATTTTAGTCCGTATTAACTAAGAAAAACATCAAAACATAGTGTCAAAACAGAAACTGCCAAGAAGGAGTCATCATATATAAGAAATTATATTTTTTGAATTAATAATTTTTCCTTTTGGCTGAATACTATCACAATAAGGATAAGAGAAGAACGCCAAATTATATTAAGGAATCTCTCAACAGCTTTGGCATTAATCATTTGCCACTAAAGCTTGAAATGTCCTTCCATTCACAATCATGCTTCCAGGTCATGGAGCATATGAAACTACCTAACTGGTAACGAATAACTACCCCGAGTACTATTTGTTTCGGAACGAGTTACTATTAAGGTTCCTTTCGGTCCTAGTAATTGCGAGACGAAAGGTTAGCCAAAAACGTTATACAAGACCATTGCAGATCATCCCTAAAGTATTCGCTTCTTCTTCTTCAACCTATATTAACTGTCTTTTCATAATCGTGGTAGTGAAGCTTTAAAGATCTCTACCAGTGTTGCCAGGACTAGAAGGACCGGCTAGTCTAACTGGTTCAAGGAGGACCTGAATTTTCTCATTGGATGTCCTAAGACCGGCCCACCAAGCACCCCAGTGAACTGCTAAACTGCCGTCAAAGATCTGGACCAAGGTGTTTCAACCGGGCTATAAGAGTTACTACTTACTACTACTATAACTGAGAAACGAAACTCAAGTCTCGACCAGTATTATCAGCACCGGAAAGATGGTCAGATCTCGACCAGTACAATGAGTACACGATTTCTTGTGTACTCATTCAATTCTACTGCTATATTTGCATTTGTCCTTTTAAATTTTGGTTGAACCGAAAGTCTATCTTGGCATGCGCAGGTCTGGTTCGTTCTGATACCTATGATTAATTCGGTACCAACTAACTGGTTTAAACATATTCATCAACAAAAACTCAGCCAACAATTAGATCGAATGCAAAATTAGCTGCTCTATCTCTATATTTGACATATCTGCGCAGGCATGCACGCCCTTGTCCCTGTCTGTGTTCTATGGCAGGAAGGGGAGACTGGAGACTAAGAGACTACAGGAAGAACATCTTTATAGCAACCAAGTCGGTTTATGATTTAAAGCTGCAATATTGAAGGCAAAGAGAAAGCACAAACAACCAACTCAGGAAATCTTCGCAAGCAAATAACGTCAGCCAGACTCAGAGGATTGAATCAAGAAAGCCAGGCAATAAAAGGGAAAAAGAAAAATAAAAATAAAAAAATTGAACTGATTAAAAGGGAATACCTTTGCATTAATAATCACCCAACAGTCTTTCGAGTTGTTGTGGATGAAGATTTCGGCAAGAGTCAAGACTTTGTTATCAGAGCCCATTGACTTATCTGGCGTTCGTGGTTTACTTTGCGCTGGAGCTGGTTCTTATTAGAATCTGATGGACCGTGTAATCTGTAGACCTGATAAACAACAAGGAAGTGTATGTAAGATCACATGAGGTTGATCATTGCAGACAATGACTGAGTATTAGTAAACTCATCATTAACGCTTTGCAGAATGGTGTTTGAAGCCGATGCAAGAAGTAAAAGATAGGAGACTACTGATATTAAGATTGCTAAACAATAAGCCTTCAGCGGTCCGATAGTTGCAAGGTTGTATGACTGAACAATTGCTGCAATAAGAGGAGCATATTTTGGTGACACTTTTCGGTGAGTTAAACTGGGTATCCTAAAGCCATCTTAAATAATGAACACATTGTGAATGGCTTTGGCAATACTCGTTCTGACCTATCTGTTTGTTTTTTTAAATTTATATGTTAGTTTATTTCATTCATCTTGATCCTAATGTCAAGACCATTAGAATTTTATAATAACATAAACATAAGAACAGTAGGGTTTCGAACTCACTGGAATCGAAGGAAGTCATAAATTACCAAGAACTTTATTCTGATGATGAAAGAACGGGAAGCAAACGTATCCCATTTGGTATTGATCATCACTAATGTTCTCTATCCTTGATGATGGAATAGACTTGTGTATTTTTTTCTAATAGAGTAGGAGGCAAGAGAGTAGCAAAACATTATAATTCCCTAGCCTCCCAGAAAAAGAGATATTTATACAGAGAGAGTAGTGGGATCAACCCTAAAACTTGTTAAATCTCAACCGTCCATTAAAGTTAAGAGATTGGGATCTATAAACCTTTTATACACAATAAATCATTAATGTATTGGATGATTAGATTAACTAGGCTCATAAAGTTATTTAGCCAATTTAATTAATTAATGTCCAAGTTATTTAGACCACTTAACTGGATTGGACTGGTCAATTTCATCATTCTCTCACTTGGCCAAGGGTTATACTAAGGTTAACATCATAAGTTTTGACATAAAGAAATTAAACTAAACATTCGTAAGTTAGCCAAATTTAACATAAATACTAAAATGAATCGAAGATGGTATCCATGCCTCTCAAAGCCATAGCATCATTCTCCGGTTACAATCTCAGAACGTTACCAAATACGAGAGTCAAAGAGCTTAATAGACATGAACTGCACCGTTACATAATAAATAATAATATGAATGAGTTCATGCGATCCTTACATGAGTGTTTGTTTCAGAATACTTCAAATATGCACTTTTAACGAGAAGTAACAAATCATAATCATAATATCCAGAATTTAAAACAAAAGGTGATCACGTAAATAAATGTCTCAAATCAAAAACCCCATCACGTGAGGGAAAGTCTATCAACCGAACCCATGCTAGCAACATGCTCTCGAAAGAGATTAGGTGGTAAGCCTTTCGTCATGGGATCCGCCAACATAGCGATCGTACTGATATACTGAATAGACACTATTTTATTATGAATTCTTTCCCTCACAACAAGATACTTAATCTAGATTTGCTTCGTTCCACTACTTGATTTGTTGTTCTTGGAAAAGAAAACAGCAACCTTGATTGTTACAGAATATCTTCAGTGCTGTCGAAATGATGTCAACCACTTTAAGTCCCGTAATGAAGTTTCTCAACCATACACCGTGACATGAAGCCTCAAAACAGGCCACAAACTCTGTCTCCATGGTGTGAGAAGCTATTAATGACTGCTTAGCACTCTTCTATGAAACAGGTCCTTCCGCGGGCATGAAGACATAACCTGATGTGGATTTCAGGGTATCTGCACCCTGCATAGTCAGAATCGGAATGACCAACAACCTCAAGGTTATCTGGCTTCCTATAGTTAAGCATGAAATCCTTATACCCTGTAAGTACCGCATGACTTTCTTGGCTGTTTTCCAATGACCCGAGAGTAGCGCATGACTTTCTTGGTTGTTTTCCAATGACCCATTCCTTGGTTTATTTGGTAACGTCCAAGCATGCCAACAACATACACTATATCTGGGCGAGTACAGACTTGAGTATACATGAGACTCCCTACTGCTGATGCATAGGGAATACGCTCCATTTCGTCTTGCTCCAGTTGGTTCTTAGGACATTGTAGCAAACTAAAATTTTCACCCTTAACAACAGGGGCAACAGTGGGAGCACAGTTATGCATAGTAAACATTTTCAAAACCTTATCAACATAGGCTCTTTGAGACAATCCCAATATTCCACGAGAGTTATCTCGGTGAATCTCAATGCCTATAATGTAAGAGGCCTCTCCAAGATATTTCATATCAAAATTCTTAGATAAAAAAATTTTAGTCTCATGCAACATATGCATATCACTACTAGCACATAAGATATCATCTACATACAAAACTAGAATAATAAACTTACTGTCAGATAATCTTTAGGTATATACATTGGTCCATTGCATTATCTTTAAAGCCAAATTTATCAATCATATCATGGAACTTAAGATACCATTATGTAGAGGCTTGCTTTAATCCGTATATGGATTTCTTAATTGACATTTCATATGTTCCTTGCCTTTAACCATTAACCCTTTCTGGTTGCGTCATATAGACATTTTCATGCAAATCACCATTAAGAATGCAGTCTTTACATCCATTTGATGCAACTCTAAATCGTAATGAGCTAATAAAGCCATGACTACTCGAAGGGAATCCCTTTTCGACACAGGAGAAAATGTTTCATTATAATCTATCCCCTCCCTTTGAGTGAAACTTTTAGCGACAAGTCTAGCCTTGTATCTTTCGACATTACCTTTAGGATCTAGCTTAGTTTTGTAGACCCATTTACAGCCTACAACTTTAGTCCCTTCAGGCAAGTCAACAAGGACCCAAACTTCATTTATTTTCATTAAATCTAACTCGTCTTTCATGGCCTCAAGCCATTGATTTGAGTGGTCATTCATAATAGCTTCCTTAAAGGATGTAGGATCATTTTCTATGCCTAGATTATAGTCAGCCTCATCTGAGTACACAATATAGTCATCAGATATGGCTGTCCGTCTCTCTCTTCCTGAACTTCAAAGAGGTTGCTCATTAGCAAAAATTAAAGCAGGATCCATAATAGGGGGCACATCATTAAGTACTACCTCGGGTGCATCGTTATCCTCTATAAAAGGTAATGGCGCACCAACCTTTTGAATAACAGGAATAGAAACATGATCCTGAATTTTCTTAAGGTTTCTTAATCTTGGTGTACTACTCCCACTATACTCAGCATCTTAAAAAAATATTGCATGCCTAGTTTCAACAATTCTAGTGGTATGTGAAAGACAGTAAAATCTGAAACCCTTAGACCTTTAAGGGTAACCTATAAAGTGACAACTTATGGTCTTGGGATCGAGCTCCTTAGTACGTGGATTGTAGACTTTTGTTTCAGCTAAACAGCGTCATACATGAAAATATCCTAAACTTGGTTTCCTCTATGTCCATAATTCAGAAGGTGTTTTAGGCACAGACTTACTGGAAACCCTGTTAAGAATATGCACAGCTATTTTAAATGCTTCAACCCATAAGAACTCTGGTAGAGTGCTTTGCCATATCATATTTCGTACCATATCCACGAGGGTACGATTTCACCGTTCAGCAACACCATTCTGCTGGGGCATGCCTGGCATTGTATACCGAGCAACGATGCCACATTCTTTCAAATACAAGGCAAAAGGACTAGAGTTACGACCCTTCTCAAAGAATTTTCATAATATTCTCCTTCTCTGTCAGATCTTACAATTTCAATCTATAGGTCAAGTTGATTTTCAACTTCGACTTTGTAAGTCTTAAACGTGGCAAGTGAGTCGGATTTTTCATTAATGAGGTAAACATATCCATAACGAGAATAGTCATCAATGAAGGTGATAAAGTATCTATGACTACCAGTACCCGGTGTAGGAAATGGTCCACAAATGTCAATGTGAATAACCTTTAAAAGTCCCGTACTTCGAGTGACACCACGTTTATTGCCTTTTAGAAATTTTCCTTTAATGCATTTAATACATGCGTCAAAATTCGAGAAATTTAATGAATGAAGGATTCCATCCTTAATGAGGCGTTCCATTCTGCCTCGTGATATGTGACCTAGATGTTCATGCCACAATTTATCAGAATTTTCATTCTCTCTTTTCTCGTACCACAAGTTTTAGTAACTACATCATTCACGTTCATTGTTTTCAAGGATTTAGTAAAAGAAGCATTCAAATGTAATCTGTGGAGGTTCTCTCCAACAAACCAGAACCAATGACTCTAGAGTAAAGAAAAAGAGAGAAGCCTTTATTCTCAAACTTAAACGAATATTCATAAGCGTCAAGTCTAGAAACAGAAATAAGGTTTTTAGTCATACTGGGAACATAAACAGTACCCAACTAAATCCAAATTGAAGTCACTCTCCAAAACTAAGCGGAGAGTTCTTACAGCTTCAACTTGAGCTTTTTCTCTATTTCCTACTAGCACATTATAGTTCCCTTTGTTTAACTTTTTCACGGTTAGGAATCCCTTTCTTTTCCAACCACTCTTTGAATTTATGATATTCTTTCCTCATATGCCCTTTATCTTTACAAAAGTGACACTTGGGACTAGAAGAACCCTTGATACTAGAAGAACTTGCCTTATCAGTCTTAGTTACAGAAGCACTCTTATTCCCTTCATGCTACCTTTGCCAAATTTCTTTCCTTTTTCCTTTAGATGGACCAGTACTGACAACGTGAGCTCATCAAGTTGTTAGATTTTAGTGTCTCTTCTTCTTAGACACACATGAAAATTAACTCGCTCACAATTCCACTTCTCTTTCTGCGTATTATAGTTGATCTTAAAAGGATTAAACTGTACAGGAAGGGAAGTCATAATAAAGTGCACGAGAAAACCTTCAGAAATTTTCATGTCCAAGCCTTTTAGTTGAGAAGCCATATCATTCATCCGTAAAATATGCTCACGAACACCCCTGGATTTATTGTACGTGAGTGTAACCATTTTAGTGGGAGTAGTAGCATGTGCCTTGGAAGAGCCCTAAAACTACTCTTCAATATGAGCAAGGTACATCTTAGCATTATTTGAGTCAAGAATAGCTCCGTAAATTGCAGTGATAATGAAGTCTTTCATAATCATTAGGAATATACGGTTGGAACCCTCCCATTTTTCAAAAGCCGCCTTTTGCTCAATAGAACTTTCAGCCATAAGGGCAGTAGGCGCGTTAACTAGTAAAGCATAATCCAAATCTATACCCCCAAGAATTATGTTAATCTGTTCTTTCCATTCTCTAAAATTGGTGCCGCTCAATTATTTAATAGACGAAAGATGGCCAGTAATTGCAACAGGACTATAAGTTAAATAATAACAATAATCATGCACGTTAGTATCGAAAATTCACATGCTGAAAATAGTTAGTTCATCATTGAACATAATAAAATAAATTGAGGAATAAACATTTTATTTGTATGGAAAAGGTAAATACACAAAACTTTTCCCAAAAAGAAAAATTAACATATCACTTATAACCTTTCGCTGGACCGGTTACTAACATACAAGCATTTTTCCATCCTTATCAATTTGGAAATCATTAGAAGTAACATGCGCACAAATTATATCACCGTTGGGCAGAAAATAGTTTGACCCATACAACTTATTTTTTCTTTTCTTTCCACTTAAAAATTAAAATATAATCTTCCGTTGGGCCGATTAATATTTTTTATTAATAAGCGTAACATGATTTGATTTTATCATTATCTCAACTTATAAAAGACAATAAACTTTTGTTGGGCCGTTTACTGCCAAAATAAGTAAGAAATACTAATTATTTCAAGTTCATTATTGTAGTCTTGACATGCCAAATGAAGCATAACGTTTTAGCATGATCTCGTAATTTTAGACTAATTCTTGAAATTATAATAATCTTGGCACGTTATATTCATCAGTATCCCAACAATATAAGCCAATATTAAAATACATATGTTATCACTAATAAGATATCAAATAAACAATTCAATAGGAATATAGTATTAAGCGACTTGTAAATTTTATTTTACAATGCCTAATTAAAATACACGAGCCCTTTGAAAACCCATTTTAAATGGCCAAAACAGGCCAACTCGGAAGGTACAAGTACCTTTAAAGAGGCCGAAACAGACCCAAATTGCTGTCCATAAGAGGCCCAACTCGGCAGCCCATGTTAAACACTCCAACAAGAATCCAACTTCATTTTAACAGTCTAAAACAGGCCCAAACCTAAAACAGGCCCAACTGTGCTAGGCCGATAACATAAAATCAACAGGCCACATGCCTTTTGGTTCACTTAATTAAGCACAAGACACAGGGGCCAACAGCTTCAGGCCATAAAATAGGCCCAAACACGTCTAAATATTATTTCTGCAGGGCCAATTTAACGATCCATATGGGCTTTTTTCTGGGCCAATCTACTATGCCATTAACATGCCACACAACTTACCTTTAACGGTCTAATCTTGCTGGCCCAATATCCAAGGCCGACCAACAGCCACACGGCCACAACAACATGCTGTAGAGTCGGCCAACATGCCACACAGCTAGAATTTTTTTTTTTCACTTTAGAATTCAAACGTAAATTCAAAAAAATATTCCAAAAACTTAAAGAAGAAGTTCTATGTTCATGCAATTGATTAATGTGGCTCAGATACCATATGTTAGTTTATTTCATTCATCTTGACCCCATAATCAAGACCATTATAATTTTACAATAACATAAACATAAGAAAAATAGAGTTTCAAACTCACCGGAATCGAAGGAAATCATAGATTACCAAAAGCTTTATTTCGATGATGAAAGAACGCCAAGATGCGGAAGCAAACATATCCCATTTGGTATTAATCTTCACTATTGTTCTCTATCCTTGATGATGGAATAGAGTTATGTATTTTTTTCTATTAGACTATGAGGCAAAAGAGTAGCAAAACATTATAATCCCCTAACCTCCCAGGAAAGGAGATATTTATATAAGAGAGTAATAGGATCAATCCTAAAGTTTGTCAAATTTCAACCGTTCATCAAAGTTAAGAGATTAGGGTCTATAAGCCTTTTTTACATAATAAATCATTATTGTATTGAATGATAAAATTAAAAAAGCCCATAAAGTTGTTTAGCCATTTTAATTAATTAATGTCCAAGTCAAATAAATAATCAACATTAGTATGACCAGTTAGGCCACTTAATTGGATTGGACCGATTAATTCCAACATTATATCCTCTCGCGATTAACATTTTGATAGGCATGTAGTCACTTAGCTCATTGGGACCTAAACCAAGTCACTGCAGGAGGCCAATGGGGTTGGAAGGAGAGCTCCTTTTTATTGAGTTACAAACGAACACTTGATAGTGGTATTTAAAATTTTACACAGGTTACAACCATGACATTAAATGTCTTCTGGAACACCGACCAATGAATGCCAACATGTTGTATTGCTCTCAGCAGTTGGGCCATGTTTAATTTTTAAGACCTGCTTGTGTAAATGTTAGATGATGCTAGATCAATTTAGAATTTCTAAGTTTAAATTTTTAGATAAGAATTGATTAGTTATCTTTTGAGATAATATTATTAGATTGATATATCAATAGATTTGAATTATCCTCGCTATTTATATAGAGATGATTGTACTCAGCCAACATTAAGTAAATGAAATCTTATTCTATACTTATATATGGTATTTAGAGCAGGAAAAGATCCTTGTCTTGAAAGTCCTCTCTAAGTGCTTCAGCATCTAGGCGGACGACATGGCCACACACATGTTTTTCTTTCTCTTTTGTGTTGTTTTTTGGTTATCTAGGTGCAACAAGCAATGTTCTCAAGCTTCTAGGTTTTCTTGTTTGGTTTAATCAGTTATTTGACATCCCTCGTTCGATCGCCCAAAAATATCTTTGCCAACTAGCTATGTGTCGCTAGGTTTTTTTTTTGTTATCACTCCACTAAAGTGTATATAACCTGATTTCGTACTTATGAATTGTCTCTCCACCATATAATACCTATCTCATTTTCTTGTTCTATATCCTTCTTCCGAATAATTAGACAGCTCTTTCTACCTTTTTTTGTTCTCTTTCTAATTTTTAAATCTATTGATTATCTCCTTATTCTCAAAGACTAATTTCTTTTAAGCTCGCAGAATTTTTGTGCTCACGTACTTCTTTTCTAATTGTTTTATATAGATGGCAACAACTTACCTTTCATTGGCATATCGTAAAACAAAGCCAATAGAATCAAATTGCCGAAGCGTAGCCGTTACTATACATGCATGCTCTCTACCTGCTTGTACTATTGGGAACACTCATACATACTAACAGACGGTGCGACCGCTGAGCATACCTGTGACTTGGGAGCTCCATACTAGAATCCTGATAAGGTCAGCATACAGACACCAACCCAAAAGTTGGAATGACTTGTAATGCCCCAGACTCATTTGATCACATTAGGTTAAATATGTTCTAATCCCTCAAAGAGCCAAATATAACCTCCATGGCATCGTAAAATATACTCATGATTATGTTCATCGCTGAAGAATGAACATAACCGGTCAAAAATGAGTCATATTACGTGAATGTGATACAAAATAGTCTTTCATTGACGTCGTATCATTCAGTATTGGATCACCTGCCAACCTAACAATGTACCTTTAGCACGGAATCATTCATGGTCATACATGGCATGTCAATTATAGCTAACACCAAACCTTCACGCCATGATGCAGTCAAATGTCACATAGGGCATAGATAATGTTACAGTTCGTATATCCAATAAGACTCACACGGTGAGGAAGCAAGGACCCATTCAGTCACCTCTAAATGATGGTCGCTCAGCACATGTGGTATGAAACACATGCTACGATAGATATACTCACCCTGAATGAGCATATGTTAATTATATATTAATCTATCATAAAGATCTTGGTCTAGCTACTCCTCGAGTGCCTAACTTAAGCCTCAGATGTGCTCGCTGGCCAAGTGCCAAATCTAGGTCTCACATCTGGCTTCTATACAGGCTAACATGGATGATAAGGCATCCATATTCGGTCCACTCATAACACCTCATCTTGGCATTAGCCAAGGGGACGAAAAAAAATCTCATCTTTTACTTGCTATTCAAAAAGAGCGCTAAAAGTGATTGCTCATCTGAGTACTCAAATCAGCATGTTGACATACCTTTTGCATATTATAAACATGTAATAATTAAACCTAGCTTTACGCCACAATGAAACGAAACACGTAACAAGTGCATAAAACAAAAGAGATATTCATAGTAGACAAAGAGTAAAATTCTACAAAGTCCAAAGGCTCTAACATGAAAAACAAACGAATCCTTAGGGATAGGTTTAGTCAGGGGGTATGCAACCATCTAAATTGTAAAAATGTGCTCTAGCACCATTTCCCTTTGTGCCATGGCCTCTCGAATGAAGTTATACTTGATATCATGTGTTCGGTTCTATCATGATATTTGAGGTCTTTTGTATAGTCAAGGGCTGCATACTATCACCATGAATTGTCATCGGTTAATGCACTTCAGACAACTCCAAGGTGTTGTATGAACCTTCGTAACCAAATCGACTCTTGATTCTCTGTTGAACATGCTACAATCTCTGCTTACATGGTGGATAACGCTACGCATGTTTGTTCTTGCTACTCCAAGATATGGCACCATTATCTAGCAATAACACATACCATTATGTTAATTTACGCTCATCAAGGTCACCGTCCAAATTAGCATCACTGAAACCTTTCAGGCGTAAATCCGAACCCTAATTGCAGAGCACATAATCCAACGTCCCATTAAGGTAGAGCAATATCCCTTTGACTCCCTGCTAGTGGGCTATACCAGGATTCGATTGATATCGGCTAACTAGCTTAATAACATAGCAAAAATCAGGTCGGGTACATATCATAGTGTAGATAAGGCTACCAATGGCACTACTATATGGTACATGCGTCATCTTCTCATTTTCTTTAGGAGTCTTAGGGTAGTCATTTAGGCTTAAGTCACCTTTAGCAACATAAGTATCCATGGGTTTAAATTTGTACATCTGGAACCGTTCAAGTACCTTCTCTAGGTAGCTTTTTTGGCATAAACTAAGAAGCCTCTTAGAATGATCCCTAAGGATCTTAACTCCAAGCATGTAATTACCTTCACCCATGTCTTTCATCTTGAAATATGAGGACAACCACTTTTTAGAGGCAGCTATCAACTTCCTATCATTTTCGGCTGACGAAATATCTTTAACATATAATGGAAGGATAACAAAGCTTCCCTTTGATAGTTTAACATACATGTGATGATCTTCTTAGGCCATCATAAACCCATCATCAAGGATGGCTCGATGAAATCTAAGAAACCACTGCCTGGATTTTGCTTTAAGCCATAGATAGATCTTATGAGCTTACACATTTTATGCTTTGACCTTCTATAATAAAGTTAATTGGCTGATCCATATAGGAGTACCTTCTTCAGCTTTCCATTGAGAAAAGTTATCTTAACGGTTATTTGGTAAAGCTCTAAATCCAAATGTACGACAATGGCCAGAGTGAGAGGAATCGAGTCAAACCTTACCATAGGTGAAAAAGTTTCCTCGTAATCTATATCCTCTTATTAGGTATACCCCTTTGCTACAAGACGTGCCTTATACCTTTTAATGGAAACATTCACCTTCTATTTGACCTTTATAACCCATTTGTTTCCGAGAGTCTTACGGCAAGAGAGAAACTCAACCAAGTCTTAAACGTGATTGGTCTTCATAGACTCTACTTCTTCTATCATTGCATTCATCCACTCTTTACTAGTAGACGATGAGAGCATTTGATGATAAGTTTTTAGCTCATTATTATCATGCACGGCAACCATGTAAGCTTCCTTACCTTCAATCTCAAAATGACGAGGGAATTTTCCACAATTGCTTGTGCATGGTTGAGTATCCTGTAAACTTTCTATAGAGGTGATCAATTGTGTAAGTTACTCCCACTATTCTTAAGAGATTGAGGAATTAGCTTTTCAGTCTCAATTGAGCAAACCGAGATGCCTCCATCAGGATCCTCTAACTAATAAATCTCAACCTCTTTGCTCACCTCATCAATGTAGGGAAATCCTCCTTAAGGAAATCCATGTCACATGACTCAATTTCAGTTATGTCCCCATTTGACTGCTCAATGAACTTATATCCCTTAGAGTGATTAGAGTACCTTATAAAGATACTATTCGATCTTTCCTCTAGGGCATAACTTCCCATGTTTGTGAGAAGTATTGCATACATAAGCTGTCGATCCCTAATTAATGTCTTAATGACTTAGATCAGGCAGTTTGCTAATTCAGAACTCATAAGAAGTGAAGGGTATTGATTTTGAGGTACACGGTTAAGAATGTAAGCTGCAGTCAATAATGTATCTCCCCAAAAGGAGATAGGCAAATTAGATTGAGCCATCATCGACCTAACCATGTTAAGCAAGGTTTGATTCCTTCTCTCTGCTACACTATTTGTTGCGGCGTTCAAAGAACAGTTGATTACCATGCCTTGCCCTGACATTCATTGGGCCAAAAATATCAACCTAAATTAATTGCAATGGAACGTCTGTCATAGTTGCTTTTATAAATGGTTTTATAGTTGCTTTTTTAGCTAGGCAATGTTCACAAGTGGGTAGAATAACTTTAGCTAGTGGGCCCAAAAGGCCTTCTCTAACTAACCTAGTCATTCTATCCTATCAAATGTGGCCTAATATATTATGCCACTTAATAGAGTCATCATGAGCATTATCAACATAAGCTAGCAAAGAAAGTAAACTATCATAACAAGGATTGATAACGATGTCCAAAACCATAATCCATCTGACAGATAACCAGAACCCTAGAAACTAGTCTTGTGGAATATGTCCACCTTATTACCCTTAAACTGGAAAGAGAAACCTAGCTTAAGCAACGAAAGGACTAAAAGAAGATTTCATCAAATCCCGAAGCATAAAGTACATCGTGCAGATATAATGCACAACCTCATCGCATTTTTAGTTTGTAAGTGCTAAGGCCCAAAACCTCTACACTAGACTGGTTCTGCATGTATACTCTTTTGCTCCCACTAGGAACGAGAAGATACTTTGCAAACCCAATCTGCTCCCTTATGATGTGGTTTGTTAATCCAGAGTCTACAATCCAATAGGGAGAGATTCAATAATAAGTATGCACGACGTAAGAAAGCAATCTGAAAAGGATTTAGGAGTATCTTCTTTGCTGTAGTGCACTCACGAGCGAAGTGTCCCTAGCTTTTTGTTAAAGTTATAACAAGTCATCTCTGACTTGACTTCTGTTCCTCTTTTCCTCTCTTGATTTTGTTGGTCTTACCCTTCTTTTGTGCACGTCCAGCACGACCTTGATCATCATTCCCACCTTCCCTCTTCCTTTTGGAACTAGATATCCTATGGAAAAAAGACTCAGCAGCATATGCTTCAAAGGCCTTAGTTGCGCCTAAGCGTTCATCCCCAAGCTCTAAGTGTCATGCAATGTCTTTAAAAGTCTTGCCTAGACTTGCTGGTCATCGGTAAGATTGCTACTTACAGCCTTCAAACTCAGGAATCATGTTTGACATGCCCTTAAGATGTTGTTCATAGTGTGATTGGAACATTTTGTCATAAAGCTTTAGTATAATCGTTGAAGTGGTGATAATATATTAAACTATGATACAAAGCATGGTTACCGTACAGGAGATGGCAGGCTAGATAGTTCATGAAGATTATTGGGTTCCCATTAGGTCACGAAGAGGAAACACATCAGGTTCGAGAGATCAGAAACTGAAGAGTCAGTAAGCAAGTCAATATAAAGGTGAACATATCATGTCATGGTGTGGCATGCTAAAAAAATGCATGGACCATTATCTTTTTTTTAATAATTTTTTAAGCCTCATAAAATATAAGAGAATCTTTGTCTCTCTTGAATCTATACTACTTATAATGAGAACAAGACTTTGGGTGTAACCCACTTTTGAGTCTTACGCTGAAACTCATTTTGGTGCTGAAATGTGTCCATAACATGGACTTTTCCTAAATTGCCCATTAACTTCTTGAGAGCAGTACATACAATCTTAAGGTCAAAAAACACTACCACTTTCACTCTCAGCTACCAAAGACCTCTTTCTTTTCCTCGCATAACTTATATCAGCATCTCTTTTTCCTTTTCTTTCTTCCTCCTTCTCCTTTTTCCATTATGGCTTGCAATCCGCTACTTTCTGGCATAGAATTCTTCTCTTCAACTCTCCAACAGTAAGCCTACCTTAAGCTATATTTTCACGTAATTTTGTCATCAAACTTTTTGTATTTTCCCTACATTTTCTCTAAATTTTCATTCATCTTCATCTTCCCAACATTTGTTTCTATATTTTCATGTTGCAATGGTTGTGGCGGTCTATAGGTGGTGGATCATGAGGTAATAGATCAAAGAGATAGATATATATATATATATATATATATATATATATATATATATATATATATATATATATATCAAATCAAATACAAAGTAAATAGAACTGATCAATCTTATCCTCTCATTGATGCGTTGTGTTGCCATGCTAGGCCATTTTGGTTAGCCCAAATCTGATTCTATTTTAATGCATTATCATCAAGCCTTATTAAAAATAGAGTTTGGTAGGGAGAGGGAGAAAGAGAGACAGAAAGAGGGGCAAAAGAGGAAGGGTTGTTGCTTATTTTCCAATTTGATTTATAAATCATCGACAATGGTTTGATTATAAAGGCTCAGCACCCTCATATATTGCCTTTGTGGTGGTGGGATGATGAATCTAAAATAATAGCTGCTTTAACCATGTCTGTTTATAAATGGGTTACTGGGGAATGGAACTTCTAGCATCGATTAGGTAAAGATAACTCTAATCAATCATGGAAACGGTGGTTGGCGATTCATTGTGGAGGCTGTGGTCATGGGCGGCAATTCTTGCCAGTCGGTACAGGGTCATGGTGTTGGCGGCAATATTCGCTATGGTGGTGGGACGTTGATAGGTGACTAACAGTGTTGTGGCTATCGAGAGGGTGTGGTCGGCGGTGGTCTAGGTGGCAAAAAATAGTGGCGGTCGAGAAATGGTGGTTGTGTTTTTGAGAAGGTGGTGGCCAGATGTGTTGGGTCGTCGTGATGTGCTACTTATAACATGTTTACGAGTTTTTTTAGGAGAGAAAAGAGAATAAAAGAAAGTGGCTCATTTCCTCTCTTTTCTCTAATTTGTGAATTTTTTAAGGAGAGAAAAAATGGAGGAAAGTTTGGGCCTCTTTTTGTCTCTAAAATTTTCCTCTCAAAATTGGGAAGAAACGGAGAGAAAAGAAACTCTCATAAGTAATATTTTAATAATACCCGTATTACCCTTGAGATTATGATGACTGAACGTTTAATGACTTCTTAGGCCCTAGTGTTTCTTACAAAAACATATTGTACTATTTATTGCAAACAAATATAGAAGAAGTGACAGAAGTGGTAGCTAGCTTCATCTCCTGTAATCTCAGGTAAGAATCCTGAAAAGCCAAGGGCTTTATTTAGCTGTCCACCAGAGAGACACAAGCTTATGCTAGAAAAATGGTGACATTTTTAAATTGTCACTGATAGATGTTAGAGTTAACTCGTTGCTGATTGTTATGCTTTTGGTTTGACATTAATTAGATTTGGATGGTTGGATGTTTGTAATCAACAAATGGACTTGACTAGCTTGTGTGTTTTTTAATTGTGGCATTAACCGGTGATGTGAGATTTATCGCATTATTCTTGTTTAAACTTTCTTTGATGTCATTGATGACCAATTCTTTTCCTCATCTGAATTATGTTCCTAGTTAGGATCATACTTTAAAATCTTTGTTTGAATTAACACACTGTTGTATAAGGGTATATATGTAATATTTTATCTTTTTTTTGTCTGAACTCACAAACAATGAAAATGAATAATACTTTCATTTATCTCTTAAACTCACAAACAAGAGGAAAAAAAATTGTATTCCCTTCTCTTCCTTTTTCTTTTCTTTTATTCTTTTCTTTTCTTTTCTTTCCTCTCAAAAATTGCAAACAAGCTATTAATCTCCTCCATTTAATAGTTTGGGTGTCCCTTTTTTCCATTTCCCCACATATATAACAAAATTTATGATATAATTTGTATGGTTACATAATGATCGTTGTTAGAAAATTACTACGTGTGTAGCTAAATAACATATGCAATTCTAATCGATAAAATAATCAAGAAAATGCATAACAGAATCATGATTTTATCATGAACATGAGGACCCGAGAGGGAAGGACCGATAAATTATTTTTCTCTTTCAAGTATTACAAAATTTACAAAATCATTTTTAAGGTTACATAATGTAATATCCCAAACTTTGGGAGCGGGTTAAAATAACCATCAGGCTTTGAAAAATAAACAAGTAATAATTTTGAGCAATGCTCGGGTATTAGTAACGTATTGAAACTTAAAAGAATTTTGGGACAAAAATATAATTTTAAAATTTTTGGGAGGCATTTCATAATATTAGAAAACTTTGGAGGCATTTGTGTAATTTTATGATGCCAAGGAAAGTGGGTTCGCAGTCGACGTGGAGGTGCCACAAGGAATACAATCCGAGTCAGATGCCAAGTGTGATGATGTGGGACACAACAAGGGCAGACCAAGGGCAGAGACCAAGGGCTTTCCAGACAGAGCCTGAGGGTGGCAGTGCTGCGAGGGCGATGGTGCAGGGTGAATACACCACGACAGTCACAGTCCGATGCTTATATCCAGAGTCAGGGTCCTGTATGTTTCTCTTTCTAGGATTCTAGAGTGAGAAAATGAAAGTGTTCTGAAAATGTCCAACCCCCCTCGAATGAATTCTCAAAACCCCTATTTATAGAGGTTGAGATGATGATGTCATTAACTGACACGTGGTGCTCCCCAGGAGTGACACGTCACAAGGGGGGTCAAAGAGTGCCAGTCCTCCACCGACTGTCGAATCGCATATTCACCCGGCCTGCCCTGCACAGCATCACTCTATCTGTCTAGAAAGACTGGCTCCCACAGCATCGATGTGGCCAGAGAACCCTCTTGATCTAGCCACCAATCTAAGCCCTTGTAGAGTCCCACAGGCCTGGCAGCGGTGGGGAAGACCCGATGCCCAACTACCAGGCAGACTAGGCGTGATGCCTTCCGAAGACCTGCTCCCGTCTCGGAGTGACCCGGGGGTCCTAGTCCATAGGGGTGCCGACGCGAGCCCCCAGTGTCGGAGCACGTAGGCCAGTCACGAAGACACCCTGAAAGATAGTGTCTCGAAGGAGTCGCCTATACCGTTGCTGCAAAGGGTCCTCGTGCCGAAGCACTACGAACAGAGCCCCCGGAATGAAGACGGTGATAGCTTTATGGTAACGAGCCTATCCCTCTGCGAGGGGTCCTCGTGCTAGAGCACTATGAGTGGAGCCCCCAGGAATAAAGACTGGATGACTTTGAGGTTGTGAGCCCATCCCGTGGCAGCGATGACTATAAGGTTGTGAGTCCATCCCGCTACGAGGGGTCCTCGTGTCGGAGCCCCCCGTGATTGTGACAACGATGGCTTTAAGGTTGTGAGCCCATCTCGTGGCGGCGATGACTATAAGGTTGTGAGTCCATCCCGCTGCGAGGGGTCCTCGTGCCGGAGCACTATGAGTGGAGCGCCCAGGAATGAAGATGGCTATGGCTTTGAGGTTGTGAGCCCATCCTATGGCAGCGATGATTATAAGGTTGTGAGTTCATCCCGCTGCGAGGGGTCCTCGTGTCGGAGCCCCCTGTGATTGTGACGGTGATGGCTTTAAGGTTGTGAGTTCATCCCGCTACGAGGGGTCCTCGTGCCAGAGCACTATGAACGGAGCCCCCCCGAAAGCATGTAACATGAATGTGGCGCATGGGCGCGGCGACTACCGTCACGAGACAATACCTGGTGCTGGGGTATGTATAATGAGAGTGGCGCACTGGCACGGCGACAAACGTCGCAGAGACAATACCTGGTGCCATGGGCACGCATCATGAGAATGGCGCAAGGGCGCAGCGACAAACGTCATGGAACAATACTTGGTGCTGGGGGCACGTATCATGATAATGGCGCATGGGCGCGGTGATGAATGTCGTGGGGATACACTTGGTGCCGGGACATATGTTATGAAAATGGCGCATGGGCATGGCGACGAACGTCACAGAGCAGTACTTGGTGTCGGAGGCACGCATCATGAAAATGGCGCAAGGGCGCAGCGACGAACGTCCCAGAACAATACTTGGTGTCGGGGCACGTATCATGATAATGGCGCATGGGCGCGGCGACGAACGTTGTGGGCATACACTTGGTGCCGGGGGCACGCATCATGAGAATGGTGCAAGGGTGCAGTGACCAACGTCGGGGAGCAATACTTGGTGCCGGTGGCACGCATCCTGAGAATGGTGCAAGGGCACAGTGACGAACGTCGGGGAACAATACTTGGTGCTGGGGCACATGTCATGAGAGTGGCGCATGGGCACGGCGACAAACTTCACGGAGTAATACTTGGTGCCAGGGGCACGCATCATGAGAATGACACAAGGGCACAGTGACGAACGTCGCAGAACAATACTTGGTGCCGGGGGCACGTATCATGACTATGGCGCACGGGCGCGGTGACGAACATCGCGGGGATATAAGGTGCCAAGGCACATGTTATGGAAATGGCGCATGGGCGCGGCGACGAACGTCGCGGAGACGGCGAACGGGCACACGTCGGTTATCCTAAAGATGGGATGTGAGCTGAGTGTACCTGTCATAACAAGATGATGAATGCAACATGTAATAATGACAAAGTGGGGAGGGATGGTATGTGGTCGTCGGTGACGGGTCATTCGGTGGTAGTGCGCGACTTTAGGTGATGGGCATCGCGGGAGCGGTATGCGGTCACAGACGATGGACGTCATAAGGTTGATGGACGACGGAAGTCGCGAGGTTGATGGACGACGGACGTCGCGAGGTTGATGGAAGACGGACTCGCGAGGTTGATGGACGATGGACGTCGCGAGGTTGATGCACGACGGACGTCGCGAGGTTGATGCACGACGGACGCCGCGAGGTTGATGCACGACAGACGCCGTGAGGTTGATGCACGACGTACATCATGAGGTTGATGCATGATGTACATCGTAAGGTTGATGCACGAAGGTCCGTAAACATCACAGAGGTGAAAAGAATCGAGAAAACAAGTGCGCGCGGGAGGGGAGGCCATAGGCCAAAAATTGGGGGAAGGCCAAGGCCACCACCCTAAGGGAGGTCGAGGCCGACCCTAGGGGGTAGCCAAGGCCAATGGCCAACTCCCAAGAAAGGAGGCCAAGGACACTCCCCCTTTTTGGTGAACTTCGGGCTCGCCGACGATAGGTGTTTCTATGGGCAAGGTGCCAATGTGACAAACGTGTCACATTGGCACATGTGACGAACAAGGTGCCAAACTCACATACAAAGCGTACGAAGTGAAAAAAGTGCGAAAAGGACTTTGCATGAAAAGTGAAGAACCCGGGGGAGAAGGCCAAAGCCAACCCCCCATGGGAGGCCAAGGCCTACCCCATGGCCTTGGGGGAGGCCGAGGCCGACCCAATGGGTTTAGCCAAGGCCTTTGCCCCTTGAGGGGGTTGCTTCGGTTACGCTGTCGGTCGATGTTTTTTAAGAAAAGGTGTTTGGGTGGTCGCGGTGCGACGATCGTGCTACCATGAGTGACGTCCACGTGAAATAATTTGTGACTAAGTCGCGCACGAAGCGCGTGAAGCGAGAAACACATGTGACTTGGGCATGCGCACTTTGACCGGTTCGATGCGTTAGAAAAATGACTATTGACAATGTCGACGTGTTCGAGTGAAATGGGACCCCTAGTGGTCCCTTGGGTATGACCAGAATAGGTTGAGAACATTTTATAAAAATAATTTAGAAACCATGTTTTTAAGAGTTTTGACACCTCCTCCTTGGTTGATGACTAAGCTAAACAATTGTTTAAATATTGGATGGGATAATGATCTCACATGAAAAGAGAGAGAGAGAAAAAAAGGCAAACAGACCAAGAACAAGTGAAGAAAAAAATGAAAGGAGAGAATGTTTCGGGAAAGGAATAATAATAACAAAGAAACAGAACAGAGGAAGGGAGAAGAGAAAGAAGGGAGGGAAAGAAAATCATGGAGAAAAGGGGAGAGATTAGGAAGGATTTTCAAGGGTAAATCCCTCATTTATGTGGTGTAATTCTATTCTAAATTCAGTCAATGATTTCTCTAGAGTGTGTGTGTGTATGTGTGTGTGTTTTAGTGTTTTGAGCGTGTGGTTTTGCCGTGTAAAGAGGGGGGGCTTCGGGTATGACTAATTAAGTGGGTAATTGTTGTGTAATTGTGCATGAACATGTGGTGATATTGTGTTATGGAAGAGGATATGAGAGATTGGGTGTGTTTCAGTGGACTATTGAGGATAGTGTGTGTGTGTGTGTTCATAGTTCTGGTAAAAGGGTGGGGATGTAACTATGTGATTAAATTGTGCTAGTGTGTGTTACTTAAGCCTAGGTAGGTGTTTTTAATGGATTGATGACAAATCCGTTGGTGTATGTGTGAGTTTGGAGGGGCCATGTGCTTCGGCTGAAGGTGGAAGAAGACAGTGTGCGTGTAAAAGGTAAAATGGTGTGTGTTTGATCCATGAATAATAAGTGTAATTGTTGCTGAAGATACGAAATTAAATTAGGCAGTATTCCATGAATTTTATAAATAGTCCAGACCAAAATTAGATAAAGTCCAAAATAGTAACCCCTGATATACTTTTACGAGATGTACACTCTAGAATTTTTCAGGAATTTGTAGTTTACGCAAAGGGCTCTAAATCGGTTAACTAAAATTATCGGATTATTTGGTATAGTAAATTAAGTTATTTTAATCTGAAAATTTTAGGAGAACCTTAATTTATTGATATGATTCATTATCTAAAATTTTGTACCATTCCGAGGCCGATAAGTATTTTTTTTAGCGAAACTGGCTTTTAAGCGCATGGTCTAGACACTGATTCTCGATTTTCGGGTAAATTTTTTTAAAATACTTTTAAGTCCAGACAGATGTTTAAAATATAATTTTAAGATGTTTTTGGGATTTTTCGATGCTGAAAACTCCAGGGGTATTTTGGTAATTTGCCACTCGAAGGGGGGTACTTTGGTAATTTTACCCATAAAGTGTATTTTTGAGTAAATTTACATATGGTAAGGGTATTTTAGTAATTTGGCTTAAGGAATGTCATTTTGATTATTTAAGTGTAACGAGGGGTATTTTGGTAATTTGACCTAAAAGGTATTTTTGGGTAAAATTACGTACGGTAAGGTTATTATAGTAATTCGACCTATGAGAAGACCATTTTGGTGATTTAAGTCTGAGAGAGACATTTAGGTAATTTTATACCTAAGGGTTTTTTGGTAATTTTTACATACCATGTGAGAGAGGTTAATTTTGGGAGTATGTGTGAGTCCGCGTTAAGTTATAATATTATGTTGTAAGTTGTGTTCTAATGATTCGATTGTTCTGTTTAGGTTAGAGCAACAGATGTTTGGTTAAATAGCGTAGCTTCGGATTCAGGTAAGGGATTATATTTGAACCCTAGGTAAGGACTTTCGTCCGAACCCTTATTTTAATAACTCGTACTCGGAAGTACTCGTTTGATTTACTTATGACTAATGTCAAATTATGAATTATGTATTGATATTAGCATGTTATTGCCCAGAAAATCCCAATACTGAACTTGAATCGATTATTTGAAAATCTTATGATGATCGTCTGTTATTGCATGCTGAGCAAATTTGATAATTATTTGTATCCGTTCTTTCGAATTGCTGTGCCTAAACTCAATAACTATTCGCAATCATTTTTGTTGTGTATTTGTGATTTTTCTTCTGGAATTCCGAATGACGTAGTCCTTTTAGTGTTTTTTGTCCTCGGTGGAGTCACCATTTTAGTGAGCCGCCTCGAAAAAAATCCATAAGGATTTTAGGAGTTGCCATTTTATTTAATTAAAGGAAAGAGAAAACAAGAAAATCTCTAAAAGTGACTCTAAACGTGTCCAAAGGACAACAAGCCTATCGGAACCCGTAGAGGAGTCCAAGGATTAAGTTACGCAACGGGCAAGTATTAGGCACCCGCCTCGCCCTTTTAATCTTTACGTCGTTTTCAATGATTTGTGGGCTAAAGAACACGTAGTATGCAGAATATAAGAAGACTCATCCTAATTTAATTTTTATTATTTTGACTTGAACTCGACAACAGAGGCCAAGTGCCCTACGTATTCGATCAGACTAATTGGAATCAAAATCACCATAGTTCGAATGTCCTATGGAAAGTAGTCTACAATTCAAACCTAGGCTTGGAAAAGAAAATAAAATGACACTTTTGTTGTTTTTGAAATGGAATGTGACTACGGGAAATGGCAGACAATCTTTATGATCTGTATCTAAGCTGCTTATCTTGAAGACTCGGAGATTTTCTTCGTGGTATCCACGATGCGAAGAACAAAGCGATGGTTTTAGAGTGATTTAAATGGCTAAGATTCTCGAGAGAGGCTGGAAGTCATTTTACAAAAGGAATGGCATGGAAACTCTAAGGAGAATAAGCTTATGGACTTACCAAAGATCGCCCCTGAAAATGAAGGCCAAGACCCCTTTTTTATAATGCTCAGGGTCGTAGAATCTAATAAGATTAGCAATGCCAATCAGTATGGATAGAGATAAATCAGAATAAGTGATAAAATCACAGATTGACAAAAGTCAACTAACCAGTTGGTTTGCCCCGTTAATTAATCTTTTTTCCAAATTTCGGGGTATTTTTTTACCATATTTTCGGTAATTATCTTTAAAATCACAAATGGGATGTATCAGATTCGGGATAAGTCCTTCCAAACCAACAAATAAATTAATTTGATCTTTTTATCAAGGATAAATCATGGATTATTTCTCCAAGTCATCTAGACAAATTACATCAATTAGAATAATCTAGACCATGAACCAGACTTGACCTAAATAGACTAGACTAATGCAACTGGACTAGACCGAAATGCAATGGACTGAGCTAGACAATTTTACTGGACCAACTTAATTAAATAAAATTGGATTGAATTAATTAATTAAACTACATTACCAAGCCCAAACTCAATAATGCTTTTAATAAATAATAAAGTTAATTATTTAATAAAAAAGTCTACAAAAATGGGGTGTCTACACCCATCACTATAGCCATAGCCCATAACAACCTACACGTTGTACCCCACTACCGACATTGTCGACAGGCACCACTAGTGGTAGAGACAACAGGTGGGCCTGCTAGCTCCCGTTCTTCTTTCCTGTTAGGTATATTAGCTATATGGACAAAAAATGCCACCTACAACTTTTGGAATTACTTAAAGGGGGATGTTGGTTTGGTCATTTTGTATGTTAAACTTGCATAAGTAAAAGAGAGTGACATTTGAGCTTCATTTTTCATCGTTTGAGATCTATTTTGAACGCAAAAGGACTTAAAAGTGTTGCTTTATATCCACTTTGGTAACGACCCGGAAATCTAAAGCTCCATTGCCCCGAACTATCGAAACGTTAACCTACCACACACATCAAACCTGTCAAATCCTCTTTACTGACACATACTTCAGAGCATCTAACTAGTCATCAACTCAAATTCTTCAAAATACAAGATCTACAAAAAGAACTGCTTAAATTGAAACTTTTAAAACTTAGGTTCTTTACAGAACGACAAGCTAACGGTGTTGACCCACGCATGGATCTTACTAGACAATAGTGGTGGGCTCCCTGAAATCTCACATAGTTTCTAAACCCAATCTCGAGCATGCTACAGTTGATCGTTACTTGCAGAAGGGAGTCAAACGAAGGGTGAACTTTTAAGAGCTCAGTAAGGTCGTTCAAGGAACAACTGAAAGAATTACGAAACGATTCAAAAGTCCATTCGACGATAGTGTTTCAAAACATTTCAACAATCATGAACAGTTTTACAATTTTCAAAATGATCATAATTAGTTATAAGCATATACCAAAAGTGACCAAAAACAATCATAGACAGACACCAAAACAAACATTAACAATCATCCCAATTTCCAAATAGCAAAACGATAATTTGAAGATCATTTTCAAAGGCATCATTTTAAAATGCAATAATGATTTTTCAAAGTATTTCAAAACGAACACAGAAATTTCAAAGACAATATGGAAAAAATTTCAGATAATTACAAACATATTGATTACAATATAGGAAAGAGGTTCAACTCAATCCTCTTCAATCAAATATCATGACATTTATTTTTAATTATTTTTCAAACATTCATTGTATGATACAATGTAAACAATTAGAAGATAATGATCCTGGGAAGAGGCAATGACATTAAGGCAATACAAAAAAAAGTGTATACATGCATTTTGTACGATAACTAGTCCTTTCTGTCGTTCACGGTACTAGCTTGCGTTACCCATAGGAAGCAGAAACAGACCATCCTTATAACGCCTCCCTCAGATCAAAACAGACCCCTAGATCAACACAAAAGGACAATAATCATAAAATCAAAAAGAAATTCAAATCGCCGATCTCAATTAGGGTTTCAGTGACAATAAAACATATCGATATTAGTTCATCACTTTATAATGCAAGAATAGCCATAAACAAATTGCATAAACAAATACGAATTGTTATTGAATTTAGGTACAATAATTACGAAGAAAGAATGCAAATAGTTATCGAATTTACTCGGCATGTGATAAAAGGCGAGCATCGAGAAGATTTTCAATTAAACGATTGAGATTCAATGTTAGGGTTTGCTAGGCAATAACATGCTGATATTAATTCATATCTAAGTGGTTGGCAATAATTATAAGAAAATCGAAAGGATACTTACAAACACATGTTATCAAAATTAGGATTCAGATGGAAAACTTATCCATGGTTCAGATGGAAACCCTTACCTATATCCGAAGCTAAATTAGCCTAACTGGAAAGTCTTTTTTTTTAACCCTTGAAGAATCTCTTCAATCCCTTTCCCCTTCTCTCAATTTTCTCCCCCCTGCTCTCCTCTGTTTTTGTTTCTTTTTCTTATTTCTCTTTTCCTTTTTCACAAATTTACTATCTTGTTTTTTTTTTTTTCATTTCTTTTAGTTCCCTTAAGACATTAGTCATCAACTAGGAAGTAGGAGATGGCCATATTATGACCAATTTCTCTAAAATTTGACACATTAATGCATTATTTTCAAATTTACAAATTGACCCCCAAAAGTTTTAAAATTATATTTTAACCCCAAATTTATTTTAAGCTTCCATACTTTACTAATACCCGAGCATTGCTCAAAAATAAAAATTATCGCCCGATTATTTTTTCCAGAGTCACAGATGATTATTTTAAACCGCTCGCAAAGTGCGGGATATTACAACTTTATTGACAAAAGTAGAGACCAAACAAGAAGTGATACTTGAGCTCCATTTTTTTTTTTCTATTTGAGCTCCACTTCTTCGATGCTAAAGACATTATACGTATCTCTGTTCAATCACTTTAGTGACAAAAGTAGAACTCAAAGACCTAAAGCGTAGCTCCACCATCAAATTTCAAGATGTATACTTTGATATTGGCTGCCGGCCTAAGGAATAACTCTTGCTTCCACCACCGCACACTACCCCCAACATCGTAGCCATAACCCACACCAACCACAGCCTACACCTGTGTACCAACCATCATACCCACCATCTCCATTATGTACCCACCATAACCTCCACCATCCTACCTACGATCTCCACCACGTATCTCCACCTCCAATCTTTACCACCATATCCACAACCACCGACCCACCTCGACGTAGATCGATGAAAAGAGAGTTGATTTGTGTTGGTGGCTGCGTTGACGATCATGATTTGCCTATGGGAGAAAGATACAAAAAAAGAAAGACGACGACTTGTTATGGATTATCTAGAAAAAAACTTCAAAAGGGTATTCTAATTAGAAAAACATTAACCCTTTAAAAAAGTGGCGGCTGGTCGAGATCCCGTTTCTTTTGTGCTGTAGGCGATCCCAGATCAACCGAAGCACCCAAGCTAATGCCAACGATGGATTGACCGTCATAATCACACATGATCAATTCGACTCCACAAGAAATTTGATGTTCAACTATACCTACAGTTTGTGCCCTGAAAAGTTTTGAGTTTTATTAACAAGTTTGAATTCTTTTGTACCTGTATTTATCTAGTTAACGGCTTAGTGTCTAAAGTAGAAGTTAACGCAAAAAGATGAAAATGTTAACTACACCCATGTCCTTAAAGTTTGGGTGAAATTACACGTCTGTCATTAGTTTGAATGAATAACACTTATGTTCGTTGACCGATGAAAATACTGATATACATAACAGTTTGGACGAAAAGACCAGGTTACCCACTACTTAGGAATGTAATTCTTCAATTGCCATTCCTCTTCAAGAATCCACCTCCTCCCTTCATCTCACCATACAACCACACCACCGCCATATCCTTACAGTTCTTCAGCTTCATGCACACATGCACACACCGCCATCCCTTTACACACTTCTTTAGCTTCAGCATATGCGTGCGCGCGCTCGCGCACATACATACTCAGTGTCACAGACGCGCGCACGAACACACAAAAACACATTGTCAGAGAAGAGCACGCAAACCCCCCCCACACACAATCACAAACGTGCGCGCGCGCGCACTCTCTCTCTCTCTCACACACACACACAAACGCGCGCGCGCGCGCGCCCACACACACAGAGGCACATGCACAAAACTGTCATAGGCACACATGCTCTCTCTCTCTCTCTCTCTCTCACACACACACACACACACGCGCGCACACACACACGCACGCACACAAAGAGACACTATCACATGCTCGCGCTCGCACTCAGTCACAGACCTGCGCACATACACACAACTGTGATTGATCTGTCAACTAGTTATTCCCACCTACCCCATCTCGTCACTTCATGGCTCGAGTGATGGATCGGGGTGTTGAGTTGGTGCCGTGGATCTTAGTTGTAGTGGTGCCATGGTGTTGGGATGATTTAAGGTGGTGTAGTGCGCGCGCGCAGGGGGGGAGGTACGTGGAGAATACGTATATCTTGTATATATAATATTTAGGACAGTATTAACATTTAAAATACATACTAATGACATAAACAAAATAATGTATTTTTTAACGGATAAATGATGGGAGGATAATGTACTATCTTTTAAAATTTATTGTACTTCAACTATAATTTCTTCAAGGACAGGAGTATAATGAACCAACACAAAAGGAAAATGAAGAATAAACGTCCTGATTGAAGTCGGATACATTGCCCGATCCACAAGAAAACCGACCTTAAATAAAAACACGCGCACACAGAGATCCGAATCAAACACTCCTTTTATATACCCGATCTCATCCTCTCCCACTTCTCTCTCTAGAAATCGGCGCCGGCAATCAATCTTCCGGCGAAATCCATCATGGCGGCGATGACAGTGAGCTCGGCCGGCGGGCTGCTGGCGATGCTGAACGAGAGCCACCCTCAGCTCAAGCTCCACGCGCTCTCCAATCTCAACGCCTTCGTTGACCGCTTTTGGCCCGAGATCTCCACCATCGTGCCCACCATGTATGTTACCCTACTCTTTCTCTTACTCCCTCTCTCTCTCTATGCATATATATGCCTATACATACATATTATGTTTCTATTAAGAATTAGGGTTTAAGGCGATTTTGGTCTGTTTGGCCTGGATCTTTTAAATTTCGTCCCGTTTGGTTGCTCGGGTAACTTAGTAGTGGTTAGAATAAAAAATCTTCTGTATGTTGTGCGATGTTTTGGGGTCCCTAGTTGATGAGTGATTTGCTTAATCTAGCAAGTGGGGTACCTGTCAAAGTATAAACCGCCCAAGATCTCCACCAGGCAGGTTGCCATAATGTCTATTTAGGAGCAGTAGAACTTTGGGTTTAAGGTGAATTTTCCTTTTCTGATTGCGGAATACGAATTTTGATGAAACTAAGTGGCGTAAGATTACAAAAATTGATTTCAAGTGCTTGACTCCGTTTAGTGAGGGTTTTTTGAGTTTCTGCTTAGGTGAGGGCGTTTTAAAATTTTTTTTCTTACATATCTACACATTTTAAATATGCTTATGTTAAGCTTATACCGCATACTTCCGCGGATTGTTTACACAAGGCTTGTTTACTTAAAAAGTGAATATTTTCTTAATTCTCTAAGGCTCCGATTGGCAAATAGGATAGGAATTGAAATCAGGATTGGTAGCACATAAAATTGAGTTTTGAATTAAAGTTGTTTTTAACAATGCACTTTGCAACAAAAAGTACATATAACACAACAAATACATGTAGACATATACATATTAGGGTTTGATCAACGGAATTAAACCTGAAACGCTTGATATGCTGTTGTTGTCACTGGAATTCTAGATATGCCGTTGTTGGAACCCTAAACATTTTGTCGTTGCCGCTGTGAGACCCATAGATGTTCTGCCTTAATCAGAACCCTAGATTGCCACCGCCGTCGTAACCCTAGATCTATCGTCTCATCGTGAGGTTGGATGAAAGAGAAGAGATAAGGGGGAGAGCTGGGAGAATGGAAAACCAAAGATGACCTGAGTGTATAATGTTCTTTTAAAGCGTCGAATTGTAACTTCTAGGCTTGGGCTTTAGAATTGAGTGATGGACTTTATACTGTAGTTTAAATTTATTGGAATTGGGCAAGAAGAGTGATTTGAATTCTAAATTGGCTGTCCAAACAAGAGAATTACATTTCTTAGTGCTCAATTCTAATTCCACCCTCAATTGAGAGCCTACTTCTGCAATCCATTCGGACCCTAACTGAATATTGGTGTGGAAAATTATATTTGACTGTTCTTTTCCCATTTCCTGGGTAGTAAAGATTCTATCTTCAAAGTTGCTGATGGGTATCCTTGTGTCTTGTCTAATAGTATTCTGAACATTATTTCCAGACGTGGTGCATTTTGTCACTGTTGGCGTGAATAAATTTATCTTCTTGACACTAGTTGGAATTTTCATAATACACCCTAATTATGACGTATCTCTACCAGAAAATTTGTTGGCTAGAATTTTGCACGAGACAATAAAGGTCTACTAGTAAGCTATATTAAGCTTAACAAAGAGTATAAACATGTACAAAACTAAGGGCCAGGTACTTATTGTTGCCAAACACTAGCTCACTCGCTTTTGGAGACTAAAAGCACTTCATGAACCTCTCAAAAGCATTGCCAAACTGGGACTAAACAGGGTAAGCTTGAAGATGGCATCGAGAAGGAACTTACGCGAATTACTCTTGACTAGCACTGCTGGGTGACCCTAAGTCCCTAAGTCTTCCAAAAGTGGCAGTAAGCTGCGTCCTTGAGCTGCTATATAAACTTCTTAGGGCTGGATCAGTTATGCTTTCTTGTGCACTATAATATGATGACTTCATATGCGATTTTGTTGGGATGCATCAAGCTATTCCTCTCATGGGATAAGGATATGACTTGATGTGGCTGATTAGTACTGTAAATAGATTTATATAAGAAAAGGCTTTTGATAGGAAGCATTTATGCCTAATTTTGGTGTCATTTTCTTTGGGAGAAACCTTTATAATGATTTGAGCTTCTCTCTAAAGTTGAATATCTTTTTATACCTTGCCAAAAGAGCAAAGATATAAAATAGATAAAGAAGAGAACGAATTGTTATGATAAAAGAAGTAACGATCTTAAATTGGAATGAGATATCCAATACAGGATATAAGGACCTAATTATTTTTTTCTGCAGTAATACTTATTAACTGTTTTATTTTTTGTTCTGTCAAGATGAATGTTTGTGATATTTTCTTATCCAGAGAAAGTTTATATGAAGACGAAGAGTTCGCCCAAAGACCGCTAGCTGCGTTACTTGTTTCAAAGGTAACGATCATGTTTAATTGGTGCATTTTCTATAAGATATCATCTGATTGCTAACTTTTGTTACCATGGGAAAGCCGGTTATTTCGTAGTTATTTTTGTTATGCACAGAAAATATAACTAGTTCTTGCCTGATATCTCAATCGTCTTCTTTTTCACTTCCTTCTCAAATTTCCACAGGTTTTCTATTACTTGGGTGAACCCGTTGACGCGTTAACATATGCGCTTGGAGCTGGTCCCCTTTTTGATGTTTCAGAGGATTCAGATTATGTTCATACTCTTCTTAGTAAGAACCTTGGCTTGCATCCTTTCTTGTTCCTTAAGTTTGGTTTTTAATTTTAATCGGAAACTACTAGCTTGTGGTTCCACATGAGTTGCGTTTTGAAGTTTCTTAAGCAGTTAATGAATATCAAATTTACCAAAGAATGAAATGCCAAACCATAGGAAACAAATTTAAGGAGAAGCAGCATTCGTTGTTGAGAAGCCATTTATGTCGTTCGTTTTGCACTCCCTTATCCCCTCCGCCCCAACCCCCCACTTTCTCAACAACATTGCTTCAGTTAATTTGCCAAATGTCATCCTTTTATAATTTGAATTTGGTTTATACGTTCTAATGTTGTGATTGTAATTGTTGTTTAGGGATGTTCATTGTATGGACTCACAATGTTTCTCTTTTCCTCTTGTTCTTTCACTCAGCTAGAGCTATTGATGAATATGCCAAGCTTAAGGCTAAGGTGGCTGAGACAAGTGATGAAGCAACAACAGTGGACCCTAGGTTGGAGGCAATTGTTGAAAAAATGCTTGATAAGTATGTGTCTTATGCTTATTATTCCAAGAGAAAAAGAAAGTTTGTAGGTTTATACCTTGTAGTTTAACCACATTTTCATGTCCTAATGATTGCTTTTTGAAGGTGTATAATGGATGGAAGATATCAACAAGCTATCGGAATGTCCATCGAGTGCAGAAGATTGGATAAGCTTGAAGAAGCCATTACTAAGAGTGACAATGTTCATGCGACTCTTTCGTACTGCATTAATGTCTCACATTCCTTTGTTAGTCGTAGAGAATATCGACAGGAGGTATAGTGTCTTGCTTATCCAAAACAGATTTATTTTCATATCCATTCCATGTTCTCATGGAGCTATTTTCTGCTGCTGATTTCTCTAGCTAATTTGTAATATAAACGATTGCTAGCTGTAATTGAAGTTTTTTCATTCAAGTAATTTATGTAGGTTCATAGTGATTTTGAGAAATAGGAGAAGAAAATGATCAGATCCTTCAGCTGATTTGCACTGTATACATGATATGGAAAGAGTGCATTATGAGTTAAACCATAACGGCTGGAAGTGTAGAATTTATGTTGTCTGCACTTAGTGGAAGCAGTGAACGGACTCTGGACACATTAACTTATTTGCAATATATAATGACATTCTTCAGTGTATACTGACAAACACATCCTGGATTTCGCAGTCAATTGATTGGTAGGAGACACGTGAACCGACTAGGCTGTGTAATAAGCTAATTACAACCCCATGTATCCTCTCTGTTGGTCAATGTACCTACTAGTAGGAAGTTATGAACCTTTTTAGCATTATTAGCTTTCATGATATAGGTTCATTATCAAACTGGCCAGGAATGATGATTGCATTCAGGGTTTTTCGGTGATATGCAAAGGTTAAACTGGATGATGGTCACTACCAGCTTTTATGACCATAAAATAATGTATGTTGGATTGTCTGAAATAGCAGTGACTACATGGTTGGATGTTTGTCAAGAAAAGTGATGATTTGAACCCTCAATTTTGGTTGTCTGTCCTAACTCAGATCTACATGGTTGGATGCAGGTGCTTCGCCTTCTAGTTGAAGTATATCAGAAGCTGTCGTCTCCTGATTACTTGAGTATTTGTCAGTGCCTTATGTTTTTGAACAAACCAGAGGGTGTTGCAGCCATATTGGAGAAACTTTTACGATCTGAAAATAAGGATGATGCTCTGCTAGCATTT
>JAVXUP010003859.1:0-50722 GCA_033070095.1 Escallonia herrerae | reverse complement strand
GGATAGATCTCTGGAGAATCGAGGTATACCATCATAAAAATCTTCCTCATTGCTCTCATAGCCGGTCATGCCCACCTCACCAAATAAGACTGGTTCGTCTATTTGCATCTCATCGTGCAATTGCTTCTCCATGCTTTTCCGCGTGCGAGGAGAAGATGACTTACTCTGTGAGTTGGGCTGCCCCGACTCACGTGGCCAGTATCCCCCAACACCAGACCCATAAGGATTAACACCTACACGTGAGGACTCGGCATGCGCAGCTGAACCCTTGGAACAAATCCCTCCCATAGTGATCCTTAAGCTTTAACTCCACCGACAAGCTTCCAGTATATTACTATAAAGCAAGAGTTAGTAGAGAAGAATGATCATCCTCAACCCAGCCCCCAAACAAAGATTCTTTAGTAACTCAACGTCTCAATCCCGCACTGCACCCAAAACAAAATCATCAAGGACATGCAGATTCGCTTTCTAAAGCTTAATACTAGTCAATCAGCAGGCAACAATGCAACATACAACAATACACCAGTATTGACTACAAATGGACCATCGAAAAGCAAAAGCAAATACGTAAGATTATGTGCAGTTCAATCTAGGAAATCAGATTATCGTCAAATAGTGACCAAAACAGGTATCATATTTGAGATGATTAGTGTTGATAGCATTGTTGTTATTATCATTAATGTCGTTATTAATTTATTGTCGTCGTTGTTAATCTATTACCAAAGTCTACCATAGGTATCTACTATGTATATATACATAAAATTTGCAGACACTTTTTTTTTTTCAATCATCAGCAGCAGCAGACGAAGAAGAAGAAGATACCCACGGGAGACAGAAGAGATGGGGACGAAGTGGATCGTCCGACTGACAAAAAGCAAGGGGAGGAAGAGGATGTACTGAAAATCCAAGCGCAACAAGTCGCCGCCGAATATGAGTTCTCGTGATGTGTAGATACAAGAAACAATGTTAGTAACATTATTGTTACCAGAGCCCCCCAGGCAATGGCCGCTGAGATCAACCATCGCCTTAGACTGAGAATTGGTCAATTCAACGCTAAAGTCAAACACAGACATCACCCCCTGTACTCGATTTACCCCTGGAAAGCGCAAAAGAAAAATGTAAAAAGATTGGCACTGAGGCTTCGTTTGACAAAATTTTTTTTTTGGTTTTCAGTTTTTAAAGAGCAGTTTTTTAAAGAGCAGCTTAATTTTTTTTTTTATAAAAACAAGTGGGTGTTTGATAACCCCTTTTTTTTTTGAGATTTTTTTTTTGGTGTTTGGTAACCCTTTTTATTTTGACTTTTTTTTTTGGTGGTTTGCGGTGGCGGTGGTGGGGCGTAGCGGTGGTCGACGGTGGTGGTGGTGGTGGCCGACGGCCGGAGGTGGCTGCCGGCAGTCACCGGCGGTGGTGGCCGGCGGCCGGAGGTAGCTGCCGGCAGTCTCCGGCGGTGGTCGCCGGCGGCCGGAGGTGGCTGCCGGCAGTCACCGGCGGTGGTGGCCGGCGGCCGGAGGTAGCTGCCGGCAGTCTCCGGCGGTGGTCGCCGGCGGCCGGAGGTGGCTGCCGGCAGTCTCCGGCGGTGGTCGCCGGCGGCCGGAGGTGGCTGCCGGCAGTCTCCGGCGGTGGTCGCCGGCGGCCGGAGGTGGCTGCCGGCAGTCTCCGGCGGCGGGAGGTGGTTGTCGGCAGTCTCCGGCGGTGGTCGCCGGCGGCCGGAGGTGGCTGCCGGCGGCCGGCAGTCTCCGGCGGTGGTCGCCTGAGGTGGCTGCCGGCGGTGGGAGGGTGGTGGTGGTGGTCGAAAAAAAAAACCAAAAGTGAAAAAAAAAACCAGTTTTTGGAGTTTTTTTTTTACTCTGCAGTTTAAAAACTGGTTTTTTAAATTGAAAAAAAAATGGTTACCAAACGCTCCTTTTTTTTCAGTTTTTAAAACTGAAAAAAGAGGGAAAAAGAGTGTCAAACGGGGCCTAAACCTCCTACTTCGATAGCATCCTTCTAACTGAGCATTTGCACAGAAAGACTTTCGTGCCCAATATAGTATATATATATATATATATATATATATATATGGGGGCCGATCCACACCCACCGGTGGAGAAATAACAAATTTCTCCACCGAACCGCTGGTCTTACCAGCGGTTGGCCACGTGGGCCAAAAAAGGACGAAAAGGGACAAAAAAGGACGAAAATACTATGATAAATTCATGAAAATATCACGAGAAAATGAAAAACTCGTGAGAAAATGGTGGCAATAATGCCCAACCGCAACTCCTACATGCGGTTGGCATTATTGCCTTCCGTGACCCCACCCCCCACCCGTCACCCCCCTTGCCCCCCACCCCCTTGTGGCCCCCACCCTATGTCCTTTTCCCCCACCCGTGAACCCCCCTTCCCCCACCCGTGAACCCCCTCTTCCCCCACGTGTCATTACCACCCTACCCCCCACCCCCACGTGTCATTCCCCCCTCCCCCTCCCTGCTGTTCACTCACGGTTCTTCTCTTCCTCTCTCACTTTTCTCTCTATAAAATCCCTCCTCCCCGAATCATTTCTTCCACCCTCCTCATTCTCCCTATCTCACCTACATACAAACAAAAAAAATTTACGCTAGAAGATCGGTGGATAACCGCTAGAAGACCGGTGGATTTTTCTTGAAATATATCAAGTTAAAACAAGTAAGTATTTTTCAATTTGTTCTTACCAATTGATTGTTTAAATTGTGTTACGCTTAAGTTGTTCTTACAATAGTCTAAAATTCGTGTTTAGGGCGTCAAAGGGCGTCAAAATTACGTTTTGACAAATCGGGGTATTACATTCGAAAAATTCCAAAATAGCGATTTTTTAGGGCGTCAGAAATAGAATTTTTCACGAATTTATAAAAAATAGCTAGAGCTAGATTTTGCCAAAGTACGAAACAGAGACCCTAGTTATTTTCAAAAGATCTATATCAGGTAAAAATTTCAGATTTTTCCAAAGACCGGAAAGGGGTTAACTGATACACGCAACCTTGTAACTTTGCAGTGTAATTTAAAATATCAAGCCAGCGCGATTTCGCGCAAAACTTTTATGAGAACCCTAGGGTGTTGGGAAGTTCCATTCCCCAGGAATTCGGGCCATTCCGAAGCCGTTAGCTAATTTTTTGGCCGAACGGGCTTTTAAGCGCTCGATCCGGACACCGGTTCGGGATTTTTAGGCGAAAAATCCGTAAAATACTTTTTAGATCAAGAATGAACTCAGGAAGCTTAAAATAGCATTTTAAAGCACTTTTGATATTTTCTGAAGCCAGGGGGTATTTTGGTAATTTGCCACCCCGAGAGGGGTATTTTGGTAATTTTCCCGAAAAAATTTTCCAACGGACTTTTAAGTCCAGAAATGTAAGTAAAACGCCTGAAATGTTATTTTGCAGCTGATTGCGGGGCGTAATTGTCGCTAAAGGTGAAAACTTAATTAGACAGTTTTTTTACGAATTTATAAAAAATAGCTAGAGCTAGATTTTGCCAAAATACAAAACAGAGACCCTAGTTATTTTCAAAAGATCTGTATCAGGTTAAAATTTCAGAGTTTTTCAAAGACTAGAAAGGGGTTAACTGATACGCGCAACCTTGTAACTTTACAGTGTAATTTAAAATATCAAGACAGCACAATTTCGTGCGAAACTTTTATGAGAACCCTAGGGTGTTGGGAAGTTCCATTCCCCAGGAATTCGGACCATTCCGAAGTCGTTAGCTAATTTTTTGGCCGAACGGGCTTTTAAGCGCTCGATCCGGACACCGGTTCGGGATTTTTAGGCGAAAAATCCGTAAAATACTTTTTAAATCAAGAATGAACTCAGGAAGCTTAAAATAGCGTTTTAAAGCAATTTTGATATTTTCTGAAACCAGGGGGCATTTTGGTAATTTGCCCCCCGCGAGGGGTGTTTTTGTAATTTTCCCGAAAAAAAGTTTTTCAGTCCAGAAATGTAAGTAAAACACCTGAAAGGTTGTTTTGAAGCTGGTTTGATGGGCGTTAGGGTGACAATGAACCCCCGGGGGCTATTTTGCTAATTTTACGTTACACAAATCTGTGCTTAAAATAACTTTTAGTTCAGGAAAGGGTGTGAGACACCTGAAAAGTTATTTTAAAGAGTGAATTCAGGAAGCTTGTTGTCAGGGGGCATTTTGGTAATTCGCATCCCCGATAGGGGTATTTTCGTAAATTTGCAGCGTTAAGTTTTTCAAAGGATTTCTTAGTCCAGAAATGTAAGCAAAGCACCTGAAAGGTTGTTTTGAAGCTGATTTGGGGCGTTAGGGTGATAATGAACCCCCGGAGGCATTTCGGTAATTTGTCGCTCATCGGGGGCTATTTTGCTAATTTTACATTATACCAAATTTCTCGAAAGACGGTGGTTTAAATAAATTTTATTCTTCTTTTATTTAAATCTATGACTTGTTGAGAATGATATAATTTTTATTTTTTAGATTCCAGTATAAATATGGATGCAACTGGAGGAAATAATTTTTGTGAAGGTTCTGATCCACCTTACGTTGGTCAAGTTTTTCAAGCACTGGACGAAGTTGAAGCATACTATAGAGCATATTCGAAAACGATAGGTTTCGGTATTAGAACTAAGACGACTAGAAAACGGGCGAATACAGATCAAATTTGTGCAAGACTATTTGAGTGTCATAGAGGAGCACCGCATGTAACTCCGGTCGTTCGGATCAGTGACGAAGGGACAACAAGACAAAGAAAACGGGACACATTTCCGGGTACCGGCTGCAAGGCCCATGTGTATGCAGTACACCGAAAAAATGAAAACCATTGGGTTGTCACAGGAGTGGAGTTGAGCCATAATCATCAGTTGATGACCCCCAGTAAGATTGGTCAAATTCATCAACACCGAGAAATAAGCGCGGCACACAGACAACTAATTTTTACAATGGCCGAGGCTAAAATTCCACCTTCTAAGATGATGGGGGTTTTCTCAAGCCAGGCTGGGGGGATTGACAAGTTGAGTTTCAACGAAGTAGACCTTCGAAATGAACTTCGTGCTCAGAGGAGAGAGTCTTTCGGTAAGAGTGATTCTCAAACTACACTTGATCTCTTCAGGTCCCTTCAGAGTGAGAATTCTGGATTTTTTTACAGTCTCCAACTGGATGATGAGAACCGCATTAGTACTATATTTTGGGCGGACCCCCGTTCTAGAGCTGCTTACCAAAATTTTGGGGATGTTGTGACGTTTGACACCACATACCGCACCAATAAGTACTCTATGCCTTTTGCTCCGTTCACCGGGGTGAACCACCACTATCAGTCAATCTCGTTTGGCTTTGCCCTGCTTAGGGATGAGACGGAGGAGTCATTTACGTGGTTATTTGAAACGTGGCTTCAAGCAATGTATCATATTCCTCCAAAGACCATCATCACCGACCAAGATCTGGCAATGAAAAATGCAATCGCTAAGGTCCTTCCAGATACTCACCATGGCCTGTGCACATGGCACATAAGCAACAAATATCCCGAACGGCTTCACCATGTATATGCAAACCATCCGTCATTCAAGACTGACTTTAATACATGTGTGAAGAAATCGTTGACGGTAGACGTGTTCGAGGAGAGGTGGGCCACGTTAATGGATACTTACTATTTGCACAATCACGAATGGTTACAATCGTTGTATGAGATCAAGACACAGTGGGTCGGTGCCTACACCAAGAATTTTTTTGCAGCCGGAATGACTACGACCTCGAGAAGCGAAGCTATGAATTCATTCTTTGATGGGTACGTAGGCCAGTCTTCAAGTATAGCGGAGTTCGTACTAGAGATGCAGAAAGCCGTTGACAGGCAATTGTACCGTGAGAGAGAAGCCGACGCGGCTACAGTTTGCAAAGAAAGAGCTATACTACTTTATTCACCTTTAGAGGCTCATGCGGCTCAAGTCTATACCAAGGAAATGTTTCGACAGTTTCAAGAGGAACTACTAAAGTCGAATCAATATGGCATGACAAAGTTGCACGAGTATTCCACCAGAGACATCAAGGTTTATGCTTTGACAAATGTGACGAACTTCGCCAATCCGTGCTCTTCGTCGGCTCCGAGGACCAGACGACATTTTACCGTAGCAATTTGTAAGGACACTGGGTTGGTTAATTGCAACTGTCAACTGTTTGAGCATAAAGGTATACTTTGTCGACACGCGTTGAGGGTTTTGAGCGCCAAGAATGCTAGTGAAATCCCTCCACCGTATATCTTGGAACGGTGGACGAAGGAAGCCAACAGAGTCCACGGTCACATTCCTTACGTGCCCAATGTTTCAGTTGATTTCGAGCAATCTGAGTCGCTGCGATATAATCACCTTTGTAACATCATGCACGGTTTATCAATGGATGCAGCGTCGACATTTGATGGGTACAGGTATCAAGTTGAAGCAGCCGCACGGGATAAGGCTATGCATGCACAGTTTAGGATGGCATTACCAGAAACTGTGGACACTCCGACTACTCGACCAACTCCAGGCGGTAGATTCAATCGAGCCAAACAGCCAGTCATTGACGGCACTGACCTACAACGTGAGGAGGACGACATTTTTGATCCAATTATTTCTCAAACAAAAGGGCGAAAACGAGCAATACGCATGAAGAATCCGATTGAAGAAGCAACGGGTCAAAAAAAATTACGAAAGTGTGCGTTGTGTAATAAGATGACTGATCATGACAAGAGAAACCATTATAAAGTGTTAGGTATCGAACCTGGCAGTATGGTCGAGGAGGACGATGATGAGGAAGAGTGTTAGGGTTAATGTTTCAGTTGTATAAATTGAACTTTTATAATGTTTAAATTTGTGATTTGGTTTGTGCAATCTTTAATTTGTGATTTGATTTGTGGATTATTGATATTTTTGGTAACTCCGTTTTCGGGCACACTTTAGGCCCCAATTGATAGCTTCCGAAAAAAGTTGTAATTTTTTTTGTCACTTTTTTTCCGCTCATTGCACTTCAGGCACGCTAGTTAGCCCATTTGTAAGACTTTCGGCGAAAAACGAGACACATTAATTTTTGAGTTTTCCTAGGAAGGGCCTATTCGGGCACACTTTAGGCCCCAATTGATAGCTTCCGAAAAAAGTTATAATTTTTTTTGTCACTTTTTTTCCGCTCATTGCACTTCAGGCACGCTAGTTAGCCCATTTGTAAGACTTTCGACGAAAAACGAGACACATTAATTTTTGAGTTTTCCTAGGAAGGGCCTATTCGGGCACACTTTAGGCCCCATTTGATAGCTTCCGAAAAAAGTTGTAATTTTTTTTGTCACTTTTTTTCCGCTCATTGCACTTCAGGCACGCTAGTTAGCCCATTTGTAAGACTTTCGGCGAAAAACGAGACACATTAATTTTTGAGTTTTCCTAGGAAGGGCCTATTCGGGCACACTTTAGGCCCCAATTGATAGCTTCCGAAAAAGTTGTAATTTTTTTTGTCACTTTTTTTCCGCTCATTGCACTTCAGGCACGCTAGTTAGCCCATTTGTAAGACTTTCGGCGAAAAACGAGACACATTAATTTTTGAGTTTTCCTAGGAAGGGCCTATTCGGGCACACTATAGGCCGCATTTGATAGCTTCCGAAAAAAGTTGAAATTTTTTTTGTCACTTTTTTTTCGCTCATTGCACCTCATGCACGCTAGTTAGCCCATTTCTATGAATTTCGGCGAAAAGCGAGACGCGTAATTTTTTCGAATGCCGTCATATGAAAGGTATATTCGCGCACATTTTAGCGCCAAATTCATAGCATGCGAAAAATTATGTACATTTCTTTTTGGTACAATTTTTTGTAACATCACAGCAGCTAGCCACGCACGTCAGGATAATGGTAATGAATGCGTCTAGCTTCATTCTTTTTCAGCTCCCAGGCTATCCTATACCTAAACGTCAAGGCATCCTTCCTAGTCCACGAGGAGTGTTTGAGCACTTCCGAGCGAGCAACGTAGTCCATGTACTTGAGGACGTAAATCCCGCAATCGTGACCGTTATATTGCTTTGGTCGGTCCTTTATCATCACGACCGTCCAAGGGTCACCCTGTGGCCGTCCGCATGCTAGCGAGAGGACAGTAGTCTGCATCCAACAATAAAAACGAGAATCAAGCCTATGAAACAAGAACAATATACTATGGGCCAAGGTCAAAAAATAAATACTAACCACTAAAGTGATGTACTCGTTGTACATCTGTGCCAGCAGCTGTCCAGGCTCGTCCTCCCTTAGGCTATCGTATATGTGAACCGTTCTGAACGCTGGATGGAGAACTAATAGGAACCAGTGGTTTGCATGATGACAGGGTATCATGATAAGGTTCGCATCAGCAGCGGGACATTGATAGTCTGCGTTCATCATGCCTAACACGTTTCGACCTGGTTTCCACTTACTCCTACCGCCCCCTCGCCTCCATTCTGTGAATTCTCTCACCGTTAATTCCACAAAATGAGTGGGATACATGTTAAGCTTCAAATATTCAGAACGGTTAAAACGTTGCTCTCTAATCCGGAGCAGTTCTATGTAAGCGTTCATGACAAAATTTGAAAGATCTGTCTCCGGCGCCAACGTTCTGATATCCTCATGACCTAGGAATGTCGCAAGGGGAAAGTCTGCTGAATTGACAGGCTCATGCCCAAAGTAGTGCCGGTCGATCCAAGCCATCTTGTCCGACCTCAATGGCTTCGTCGCTTGTCCTTTGTCCGACCGAAAGCTTGGGCGCGAGGCCTGGATTCCTACTTGGGGAACCTGACTCTGGCACTGAGAGTCGTATGCGTCAGGAGGCAAGCGACTATACGGCTCCCACACCTGACTCTGGGGCTGATAGTCGTACGCGTCAGGAGGAGGGCGACCAGACGGCTCCCACACCTGACTCTGGGGCTGATAGTTGTACGCGTCAGGAAGAGGGCGACCAGACGACTCCCACACCTGACTCTGGGGCTGATAGTCGTACGCTTCAGGACGAGGGCGACTAGACGGCTCCCCTTCGTAACCCCGGTACGCAAGACTAAAGTTTTGAACTTCAGTCTTGTACTTCTCAATGGACCTCTTGAGATTGTCAGGAGCCTGCGCGACAAACCAGTCAAACGACTCCAGCTGCTTGAACACCTCAATGCCCTGGTCAACCTAAAAAACATGCATAGAAAATATGGCTAATCATATTTGACAAATGGTCGATAAGGTGCGCAAATAAATTATCAAACAACACTAGCATGACTTACAATGGCCAATGCCCAGAACTGGTCATAGACCTCACGTGGCGCGTACGATGTCTTCTTCACCTGGGAAGGGCGATTCACCCTCGTGCGCGTCACCCTGAGAAACCACTGTAAGTATTCCTCAGTACTAATGCCGTCGTGCTTCAGCGATACAAGGCTATCATACGTTTCCTGCCAGGTATTCCACTGGTGCACCTCGTCACCCAACAAAATCAAGGCATCAGCCACCTCGAAGTTCGGCCCTCGACCACCCCTGTATGGCCGCATGTCTACAGCGGGTTTTGGTATCCCTTGTGGACAGCCAGCTTGCTTCATAGCTCGATCGGGCATCTGAAACTCACATTCTTCGAAGTGAATGAGCGGCACCCGAACCAAACCTGCCAGCACGTACGACACCGGAAGTTGCCAACACCACTCATCCAACAGATGCATCACCTTGCCATATGGCTGCCACGTCACCTGGGATGCATCTAGTATCTCTAGTTCCCCCCGATAGAACTTTAGATGGTGGTGAGGGTCTACCCGTCTCCACCTCCGGTTGGTCGTAGGCCCCCAGGCCCACACCCTAGGCCACGTCTCATCGGAATCTACCAACGGTTGTGGACGACCCATGGGTAGCCTCTCGTAAGACCAAACCTGTGAATGCAAACATTATATGGAATTAGTAATTAATCCCGAATATATTGACTAAGGATCCTACCAAGAAAATAAATGCTCATACCTGTAATAGAGTCAGGCAGGCGGCAATGGACTTGGCACCGTTTCTCGTAGCCTTATGCAGTGCTCGATATAGGTGCGCAAGGACAGCTGAACCCCACGAATAGGAGTATACCTCCTCAAGATCCTCCAAGAACACCATATACTTCGGATGCACCGTGTTTTTCGAATGCGTCGGAAGTAATATAGCTCCAATAATATACAGAAGGAATGCCTTCGTATACGTCACGAAATCTTGAGGAGTGTATTCATCCGGTAGCACGCCGTACTGCTCTCTCAGCCATTTAAGCTTGACGCCGTTTGTTGTAAGCGCTGCCCTTGGAATTCCCGGAAAATACTGCATAGCCATATTCGCTATGGATGCAGACGGCACGTTCAAAGTAACGGGTCTGCCGTGACATGGGATTCCAAGTATAAATCCGACGTCCTCTAACGTAACAGTCATTTCACCAAACCGGAAGTGAAATGAGTTCGTCTCGCTCCTCCATCGTTCAACTAGAGCGGATATAAGGCAATCGTCGTGTCGAGACCATTTCCCGGGATCGGTGAACAGGGTTAAATTTTGACGGTGTAATAGCTGTATTTGTTCCTCGTTTAGTACCCACTCTTCAAGGTGCCTTGTGCTTTGAATTGTTTCCAAAACACCCCTATCGACACCGTCAAATACGTGCCTCGCGACGTGGTCATCGTCATCGTATAGGATTGATGTATCATGAGGTCCAGAGCTGAAATTCATACCTTTAAGAACAAAATATAATTATAAACCAACTTAGCGTCCATAATATCCATAATATTTACATTCCAAAACTATAACTGGATCTTTAACCTAGCTTACCAACACATTAGCAATAGTCATTATTTCAATGTATTAAAACAAATCCTCAATTCCCACCACTCCGAACGCTTAATTACGCTAGTTCCCACTGAATTTAGCGCCAACGTGGTTATATAGCAATATATAGCCCGATGGCCCCTACACCTCCAACACCTCAAAACCGCTTTAAAGTCAAGTTTTTAAATGTATTACGTCAATTATATACCAAATATATCAGGAAAAATTTTAAAGGGGGCAAGTTACCAAAACACCCGCTACTTATGCAAAATATCCCCTGGCAGTCATCGCCGGTGCGTCACAAGGTTCAGAACATCTGGAACAAAATAAGTTTTCGGGTGTCTCACACCCTTTCCTGAACTAAAAGTTATTTTAAGGTATGAATTTTAAGCTGGATCCTTCCTAGCAAAATAGCCCCCGAACATCGGCAAATTACCGAAATGCCCCTGAGCGTTCACTATCACCCCAACGCCCCCGAACCAGCTTCAAAACAACATTTCAGGTGGTTTACTTACATTTCTGGACTAAAAAGTCGTTTGAAAAACTTGGCACGGGAAAATTACCAAAACACCCCTTGGCGCGGGAAAATTACCAAAACACCCCTACGCGCGCCACGTCAGCTTCAAAACAACATTTCAGGTTTTGTAATTATATTTCTGGACTAAAAAGTCCGTCAAAAAACTTAGCACTGTAAAATTACCGAAATACCCCTCTCGGGGCGGCGAATTACCGAAATGCCCCTGGCATAAAAAAATATCAAAAGTGCTTCGAAATGCTACTTGAGGCTTCCTGAATTCATTCTTGACATAAAAAGTATTTTACGGAGGTTTCGCCCAAAAATCGCGAACCGGTGTCCGGATCAAGCGCTTAAAGGGCCGTTCGGCCAAAAAAATAGGTAACGGCTTCGGAATGGCCCGAATTCCTGGGGAATGGAACTTCCCAACATCCTAGGATTCTCATAAAAGTTTCGCGCGAAATCGCGCTAGCTTGATATTTTAAAATACACTGCAGAGTTACAAGGTTCCCCGTATCAGTTAACCCCTTTCCAGTCTTTGGAAAAATCTGAAATTTTTACCTGAGACAGATCCTTTAAGAATAACTAGGGTCTCTTTTTTGTATTTTGGCAAAATCTAGCTCTAGCTATTTTTTATAAATTCGTGAAAAACTGTCTATATTTGGCACCCTAAAAAATCTCTGTTTTGGAATCTATAAATGTAATACGCTGATTTGTATAAACCTAACATTGAATTATAAGGAAATTCAAAATACTTACTTGTTGTGACTTGATGTATTTAAAGAAAAAACTACCGATCTTCTAGCGGTTATCCACGATCTTCTAGCGTAAAATTTTTTGATTTGTATTGTTGTGGAGATTATGTAGGTGAGATATGAAGTACGAAGGAAGTTGGTAAAAGATGACAGAGTGCAGAAGAAGGGTTCGGGGGAGGGGATTATAAAGAGAGAAGCGAGGAAGAGAGAAGAAAAAAGACAGAAAAAAGTGAGGAAGGGTGGGTGTTTATGCGGTCAAAGGCTGCTGCAAAAAAAAATATTCGGCAGAAGGACACCACGTTGGGGCATCACGGGGGAGGGAAGGACGACACGTGGCATCGTGGGGAAGGACACCAGGTGGGGCATCACGCGAGGGGGGGCGCCACGTGGCAGGGGAGGGGGGCAGAGACCAACCGCGGGTCGTAGGAGCGGTTGGGCCACGTGGCAGGGGGAGGGGACGCCACGTGGCAGAGGGAGGGGACCAACCGCGGGTGGTACCGGCGGTTGGGCCACGTGGCATCCCCTCCCCCTGCCACGTGGCAGAGGGAGGGCACCAACCGCGGGTGGTACCAGCGGTTGGGCCACGTGGCAGGGGGAGGGGACGCCACGTGGCAGGGGCGGGGACCAACCGCTGGTACCACCAGCGGTTGGTCCCGCCCCTGCCACGTGGCGTCCCCTCCCCCTGCCACGTGGCCCAACCGCTGGTACCACCCGCGGTTGGTGCCCTCCCTCTGCCACGTGGCAGGGGGAGGGGATGCCACGTGGCAGGGCCATCGCTAATACCGCCGGTTGGCCATGCTGGTGGGCCACGTGGCAGGGGAGGGGGACGCCACGTGGCAGGGGCCATGGGGTTGGGCCACGTGGCAGGGGTGGGGGACGGCACGTGGCAGGCATATTAATGCCAACCGCTGGTTGTGCATGCGGTTGGTGTCCTTTTTCTCTCTCTCGCCATTTTCTCACCATTTCTCGTGCCATTTCTCGTGCCTTTTTTGCCATTAATGCAGTGACCGTACACCTTTTTCGCCTTTTTGTGCCACGTGGCCAACCGCTGGTAAGACCAGCGGTTCGGTGGAGAAATTTGTTATTTCTCCACCGGTGGGTGTGGATCGGTCCCCTATATATATATATATATATATATATATATATATATATATATATATATATATATATATATATATATATATATAACTAACTAGCTATACTTCTTTATCTATATATTATTTTTCAATGTAACGCCTCTTTTGATCTTCTATAACTATTCACTTTAAAATATTAACACTTAACATTAAAAGAATTTTTTTAATTAACACAAAAGATAATATTTAAATGTTAAATGAGTACATATGAGGTCATGTTTGCTTTCTAAATTTTTAAAATTATTCTAAAAAATATAGTCAAAATACATCCAAAAATCATGGTTGATATTATGAAATCATAATATCAAGCATGATATAGAAATATCATATTTTAATTTTATTTTTGCACTCATTTTATTGAATATGATAATAAATACTTATACGTGATCCTTAATTTTTTTACAAAATTCAAATTAATAACTTTTTAGTTCTGCACGCACATGTCACAGTGGCTAGTTATCTTAATATATGTACTTAGATTTGGTTGGCAACTTCTATTCATCCAAACCTCAAATTCTAATTTCTTGAATTCTTGCAATTTTAAAATGGAGTTAAATAGGTGTCAAATTTTGATTGGCTACAAAATAACCTCTGAATCCATGAACTTCAATCATCCAATGCCATGATCTCCATTAATCCACTTCATAATTAACTATCACATGTTTCTTCCTAGTCACATTTTCTCATTAAAACTCTCGCATGAAACCTCACCTTCAAAGATTAACACCATTATCAAAGATTAACACCAAGCATTTTTTACTCAAGCAAAAATAGAGGAAATAGCATGATAGAGAGGTATTAGAACAAAGCAGCAAAATCCCGCACTGTATGGTAAGGCTCGAACCTTGATTGTAACTTTCGACTCTGCATTTCGTAGTGTGCCCTATTTCTATGTGTTCGGCAATAGGTTCTTCACACTGAAGCTGTTTTTGGCAGATAGGTATTTAGTTGTGTGTATGGGTGGGTGGGGGGAAGGGGGCTTGGCATGTTGGGTGTGCATCCGTATTGTAAGGATGGTGAGTAAGGCGGGTTGTGTGTAGCGGTGGTGGGGTGGTGGTAGGGAGTGGGTGCGTAGAGCTGTGTTAGTTTTTTATTTTTGTCGATCAAACCTTGAGTGCTGACCGTAACCAGTATTTTGGAGGAGTGAAGACATGGTGAAAATGGCCTTCATACAAGGGACAAGGGGTGTGATCTTTGAATCCTCTCGCTGAAATTAGGTGCATATTCCCAATCTACCTATTCTATCAACTTTTCTAAGATTTTTTACCCAAATAGAAATATAGAGTGTATGTTGTGATTATGGTTGTTTTGCTAATACCACATGGGAAAGCATGAGATTGACAAAATACACCATACAAAACTAAATACTTAATGCAACAGACCCTCCATTTTGGCAAAGAAGCTCAAATTCGTTTGATTAAGAGATTATTGAAGATGTTGAACATATCTAGGCAACAAACTGGTCACTCTTCTCCTTCTAAAGGTGAAATGGCCTTTATACAAGGGACGAGGGATGTGATCTTTGCATTTTCCCAATCTACCTATTCTATCAACTTTTTCTAAGATTTTTTACCCAAATAGAAATATAGAGTGTACGTTGTGACTATGGTTGTTTTGTTAATACCACATGGGAAAGCTTGAGATTGACAAAAATACACCATACAAAACTAAAGACTTAGTGCAACAGCCATCAACTACAATCACACCTCCTATCGAATGCAAGCACTTTCAGCTTACGAGGGTTTTCATGGTAACTGCTACCTTTCAAAGCCATACTAAGTCACTGTTGACTTATTTTCATGGTAACTTTCAACTTAAAAGGCTTTAAAATAGATCAATGAATGAAGCACTTCACAGGTAACTCATTTACTCAAGAAAAGCATAACTGCAATAAGGAAAGAGAAATTAACAATTTTTTGATTCATTGTCCTAAATTCTCAAAGAAGCAATTTGCAGAACATGATAAAGTTACCAAGTTTCAGTCACAAACAGACCATGATAAAGTCATATACAGTGTTATGGAAAATGTAACAGAACATGGTCTTCATAGACATAATACATTATGGAGCACTAGATATATACAAATATCATCTTTGACTATCTCTATCTTTTACTTTTCCACTGTTAATGAACCCAAAAGTTAAGCTATATTAACTTACCACCGAAGGCTACATTGTGTTCCCAGTAATGCCTAAGGTCATCGATCTACGCAAGAGAAGATTTCCAAGGTACCCCTATGAGATTTAGTTTTGTCTTAGTGTTGAAATCGTCATTAGGAATTAAGAATGACATCATTCACTACGGCACCCCCAACCCTGGTGACATCACCGGGCTGAGTTATCGATCATAATCATATTTCAAACTCTGTGCTGAATACAGAGCAACCAAATCCCCATACTCATACATCATTAATAGACGCTCCAAAGTCCTTAAAAAAATTTCTTACAAACATACATTGTACTGCAGTGGAAGACTTTCAAACTCTCAAAACTCAATCATTATCTCACCATTTCTAAGCAACATGAATATTTACAACCTAATATACGACTGTAGTCGTGTCACTCTTATCAACTTATCTCGCAACTCAATCATTATCTCACAATTTCTAGCTTGTCTTGCCTCACTCAACTGATCCCCTTGCTCAACTTTTCTAACTTTGTTTATTTTTCCTTTCTAGAGGATTCTCCTTGATCAACTTTATAGCATGCACAACACAACATAAGGAATAAGAGCAAATCGCCCAGTAAATACAAGATGAAGAGTATCGTGTATAAATGATTCGAGAGATTCAGAGAAATAATAACAATCTCAACGATAGCAATGAATCAAGAGTATACAATAAATTTCAGTATCAACATAATTTGTCAAGAGATAATTTTTCTTTCGTTAGATTGAGCGGCTTCGAGGCCCCAATAGAATAGCATTATTGCCACCTCATCATGGATAAGACTGATTGACTGACAGACTGACTGACCGACTGTGCAAGTGAACACTTAAACAGGAAATCAAAAATATAAACATCAACGAAATACAAGTCTTTAAAATCATTAACATCAAAAGAAAATCAAATGTAATACAACTCAGACACGACAGACTAGACTCAATCAGACACGACAGACTCGACTCGCGCGTCATACATTTTATTTGCCAGTGATCATATTTCACTGGCCATCTTCCTCATTTTTTATGTCTTATTATATGGGATGTTCATCTCAGTCTTAAATAATCAAAAGAAACGTTGTCATCAAGAAGGGAAACCACAAAAGTGTTTGTCCCTAACTGCGTTGTAGCTGAAACAACAAGACTTCATCAACGGGGCAAATTAAGGAAAAAATATTCCATCTTATGTTCTCAATAGCACAACTGAAACGAGAGATACAGATCAAAAGATCAAACGGTGTTTCAAACGTAACAACAGGGATTCAACATAAGCATCATCAACAGCGCGGACTCAGGAGAAATTTAACCACAAGTCCTCAACAACGCTCTTAAATAGGAGCAATATCGGTCATCAATAATTACCAACATCTCATAACCACCGCACAACAATAACATCACCAAATAACAATACGGCGTGTAATGCCTGAATTTTTTTTGTTATTTATTATATTTATTATTACACGTTTAGACCAAAATAAAATTTTAGCGACGAACTCTTACCTAGCATTGGTAAATTATTTTGAGCGACTTATAGCATCAAATTTGGGGAGACACTATAATTAAAATCTTTAGCGACAATTAACGTTAACGGTATTTTAGAAATCTTTAGCGACATTTTTTTTATAGTTAGCGTAGATACTTTATTAACAACTTATAACGGCAATTGGTGAAGCAAGTGACGCAACAAACCATTAATAAAATTTTTGGCACATAAAATGTCATAAATAACTGTTTGGGCCTTTTTGTAATAAGAGGAAAACTTCGGGTAAAAGTCAGATTAACTAACAAAGAATATGGAGACTTTTGGGTAATTCCTAGTTTAGGGTTTAATATATATATATATATATATATATATATATATATATATATATATATATATATATATATATATATATATATATATATATATATATAGCTGCAACATGCAGCCGACCCTAACACCTTCTCTGGCATTCGGTAAACGACAGAGAGAGAGAGAAGAAGAAGAAGAATCAAAGATTTTCTGGCTAGATCCTGGTAAGCTTCTACCTTCCTCCCTTATGTTATTTACAGATTAATGGGTGTAAACAGGGCTGTGAGTGAGTGGCTGTAAACTTAAGCAAGTCACAACCATGGTGGCTGTGACTGTGTTTTAACGGGTATGTTCAGGGGTCTGGAGAGAAACCATGAGAAGTGGGTTCTAGGTGAATCCCGTGAGGGCTACTACTATGGTGTGGTTATGATGGGGAAATGGCCATGGATGTGGGTATCCATGACTATCGTGGGGTGGTGGTTGTCGTGAGATAAATAGAACTGCTGTGGTTTGAGCGAGATAAACTGAAGTGGGTATGGTGCCTGATGTGGTGAACAATATGTATATTTACATATAGGTATATGTAGTGGGTGTATGTGTGTTGAATTATGTGAGTTTAGATTTAGTGGGTGGACAAGAGGACATCACTGCCGTGAGGCAGTGTGTTCCCAAGGCAACCTGCCGATAGACAGCATGGGTGTTGCATTAGTGTGCACTCCGTGTAGGTGTTTAGAGTTACAAGTGGTTGACAATGGTGGATATATATAAGGTGAGTTTGTGAAGTCTTGTGTATACATGTGTGTTGTATGCCATTGTTTGCAAGTGTGTTTTGTCCGTGGATATGTTAGAAAGGAAGGATGGATAAAGTGAAGACCCACTGCCGTGAAGCAGTGGGTGTGAGAGTTGGGAGATTTGGGTGTGTGTGTGTGTGTGTATATATATATATATATATATATATATATATATATATATATTTCAAAATGGGGGGGGGGGGTTTGGCCGGAAGACAAGTCCCCGATTAGACCGAAACGCAAGTAAGTGGCGTTGTTACACCAATCGTCAACCCTTAATGGGCCAGACAAGAGCCTTCATAACGTCTGGTTTCCAGCCTATATACCTTTGCCTCAGGGTTTGGCCGGAAGACAAATCCTTGGTTAAAATGAACACCAGTTTTAGAAAAAGGTTGCATATCAAAGAAAAACAGCGGAATAGAGAGCAGATTTAGAGAAAGTATGGCAGAAACTGGAGAGAGAGAGAGTCTGCTTTCAAGTTTGAAATTCAAAAGTTCAGGATGCTGGGTAGACTTATAACTAGATTAAATCTCAGGATGCTGGTTGAACTATCAGGGTTTTCTTTTTTGGAAAAAAAAACTCATGGCATGCGTTAGTCTGCAGGTTTTCGACGCCATAACTTGGCAACTAACCCTAAATGACTCGCTCCCACTTTTATTTAAAGCCTTGAAGATAACTTATGATAGTTCTTTGGAAAGCATAATCAATTTAAAATCTAGCTAATGGTCTGAGGTAAGTATAATCATTTTGAAAAACAAAATGGACAGAGTCTCTCTTTATTCAAGTAAATGTCATATGATCTCTAAATCTTGCCTATATTAACTGCTCTTTGGCATGTTAAGTTTTGAGATATTTTTCTTTCAATTCACAGAAGAATTTTCACCACATGAGCGTTTTCACCCCAGAATAACTAACTGAGCTAAGTAAAACTTAAGAAATCTTACTTGAGAAGTATGAAGATCGTGCAAGGGCTTCGTGCAGATTTTAGTTGTAGAACATGAACAAGAGAAATGAGAGAAAGTTTTGAGGGAAACTTAAGAGAGTTCTTATTTCCTTCAAATTTTTTGGCGTACTTACAAATGAATTCTAACGCCCTTTTATAGGCAAAGGAAAGCTAACTTCGGACTATCTACAGAGATTTACATCTTATCTTACTTTTACACGTGTCCTACATCCGTGACTAAAGGGGAATCTTACATTATTACAGGTAAAGGATGCTTTTGCGAAAAGTAGAAAAGAAAAGCAGATTCTCCTCTTTCTTTTGTCTGCTGTTGGTTTCTGCTACTTGTTTTGCCTTCTTGCTTTAGCTCTAAGCTGTCTTCTTTCTTTTTATTGTCAAAAGTTGCGGCTGCTTTTTCGCGGTAGATGCATCCAGCTGTCTTTTGTTTGGCAGAGAATTTTGATGTCTCTTCTTGTCTTATTTTGCAATTTTGTCAAAAGTTGTTGTCTTTTGTCTTTTCTTCTTTTGTTGATTTGGTAAAAAGCAGTGGTCATCCTGTCTTATTGCTCTGGTTGTTGTAGTGAGGGCCCTGCTTCTTTGTTTTTTCGGTGTCTGCTTTTATCTTCGTACCTGTCTAAGGTCCAAATTGGTAATTGTCTTTACAAAGATGTGTTTATGCGTCACTGTTTCCTTCTTTTTCTTTTCCTTTGCTTGAGGCATGATTTGAAGAATCATCAGAGTCTTCAGCTTCTAGTGCTTTGAGGAATAAATTACTGTCATCACTCGGTCATTGTGCGAACTTCATGTCTTGAAAAATACTTAAAATGGTCTCTGCTGCTTGTTTTTTTAATATTGTTTGCTATCATTTTCTTTTTTGTCTCTTTATGTGACTTTCGTCTTTTTTCCATTTTCTCCAAAATGGACAGGGGTCTCAGGATTTAATTTGTCTTTACCGGCTACCTGTGGGGCTGGACTAGGAATATTGTCTCCTGTATTCAAAGGATTTTCAGCGTTTTTGAGTAAAACGCCAACTGTAACTGGACTTGAGAAGTCTTTACCTGCAGCTTGTGAAGCAGGACTAGCTACTCCTTTAACCCCGGAAGTAGAGGGTTGTGTGGACTTGAAATTTTGAAGAAGTTTGTAATATTTGTTTTTCCAATCCAAGGTTTCTAATTCTAATACCTGTATCTGGGATTTTAATTGAGCCAACTGCTGCTCAAAACTTTGTTTATCTAGTGCTAGACTGTTTGTTCTGGTTTTTAACAAATTATAATGCTTAATTAGGACATCACATTTTTTGCAAAATTGTGAATCTGTATTGCAAGGGACAAGTGTTTTTGTGGTGGTAGTGCATTCAGGGCTGATATAATAATTTATCCCATAGTGTGTGGTCATAAGGTGATGAGCTTCCTCATAAGAAAGCGTGCCTTTATACCAAGGTCTAGGGTGGTAACCAACACCTTTTACCATTGCTTCTGGAAAGTGTTTGTAAATGCCTGGAATTTGTCCTTAAAAAACACAGTAAAAATTAAATTTCTTGGTGTCTCTTAATTTGTAAAAATAACCAGCAAGTCCGTTCATAGCATTAACGAACCAGCCATTGTCTTTGCTAATAAAGGCTTGTCACAAATTATCTAATAAGGTTGCCTGGTCAATTGGAAAAGGTCCTCCTAACTTAGGGTCTTTTACATTAAATTTGCTTCCTACTTGTATAACCGCTAAGTTATTTCCATCATAATTAATCTGACTAGTGCCTTGATTATCTACATAGCTAGTGTATAAAATAGGAAAAACAGGTGTTGTCTGGTTTGGAAAATTTGCCTGATTCTGACTTACCCTTCGATAACCGTCAGAAGAAGATGCCATTATGTTTCCTGCACAGGTCAACAAATTGTCTGGATTTAAGCCTGGATTAGTATTCTTACCTCAGTATTTTCTGGATAATAAATCTGCTACAGAGTTATCATTGCCTTTTACGTGTTGCCATTCTATTTTATCTAGTCTATAATTACTTAAAGATGTCATAAACTTTAACCATCTATTTGTGTATCTAGAGTCTTTGTTTTTGTTGTATCTTACTATGGCTTCACAATCTGTTCTAATACAGAATTCGTGTTTGCTTATTTAATGCTTTAAAGTGTTCTAAGGTTAAATAATAACAAGTAATTCACAGTCTAAACTTGTTAAATATTGATTGCTTTCTTTATATTTACCACTTGCATATCTACATATTCTTTCTTCCTTTTTATTACTATATTTGTTGGGTTTACAGTATAAAATTGCTCCACATCCATCTTTGCATCCATCAGTCTGAACAATTAAATAATTGGTATCTAAAGGTAAATATAAATCAGGTAATTGTTTAACTTTTTCTTTTATAATTTTTACTAGATTAATATCTTCTATATTGAAATGTCTTTGACCATTTTTACGTGTCTTATTGTATAAAGGTCCTAGTAGCTTACTTAGGTCTTTAAAATATATTCTCGCTTGATTAACTAAGCCTAAAAATGCTTGTATTTGTTTTAATCCTTCTAGTTTGTCTGGAAAGTCTAGGATCTTTTTGGATATATGTTCTTGTAATTTAATTTTGCCATTGCCTATTTCCATTCCTAAAAATTTTACATTTGTTGCTTAAAATTATGTTCAAATAATTTGAAAACTAGGTCTAAGTGTGATAAATGTTCATTTTTATTTTTCCTACAAACTAGGATATCATCTATGTATACTAGGATGAAGTCATTGTATGGTCTAAAAATATCATCTATTTTGCGCTGGAAGATACTTGGAGCTGTCTTAAGGCCAAATGGCATGACTAACCATTCGTATAGGCCCTCCGGTGTAGTAAATGTTGTCCATTTAATGTCTTCAAGTCACATCTTGATTTGATAAAAGCCCGATTTACAATCAAATTTATTAAATACTTTCTTGCCTTGAATTTTACTTAATAGGAAGGCCTTATTCGGAATATTATAACTATCGTATTTAATATTATCATTAAGTCTTTTATAATTTATTACCATTCTGCTTTTACCTCTAATTATTTCTGCATGATTTCTAACTATAAAGGCCGCAGATCTATGAGGACTATTGCTATGTCTAATTACTCCTAATCGTGTTAAGTCTTTTATGTGCATTTTAAAGTCTTCTGTATCTAAACTACTTGCTTCTATATTTACTGTCTTAACAATATAATCTGGGTTGATTATGTCTAATTTACAATATATTTTATTTAAATCCCATCGTTTAATGGGGTCTTCTCCTATAAATGATAGTTTTTCTATTGCTTTAAGTATATCGTATTTGTTTGTAAAAAGGTTTATTAGATTATAACTAATTTTTTCTTGACTATAAATATCAATATCTATATTATTAGAGTCATATATATAAGGATCTTCTAATTCTTTTATACGCCAATCTTCATATATATTTGTTATGCAACAATTTGTTTTTCCTAAACTACATTCATCACATATTTTGTTTTTGCCTTTGTGTTTTGAATTAAAAATATATTCTCCTTCACCAAGTTTTTTAGCGTACTCTGAGGGTGTGTCAATATTAATAGGAGTGTGTGTAACATTTTGTGCTATTTGTATAAAATATTTAGTAATTGTTAAACTATTATCATTTGCTAATAAAAAATTAATTACTAGGATAATTTTGCCTTCTTCATGTAATACATGTGTGCAAAAAGCTTGTTTTAGGAGATAGGGTTTAGATTGAGTATTACAAGGTGTTAAAAAGGTAATGAAAGCTTGTGTCATATATTTAGAATAGTGTATAGGAGTGTTCGAAAAACATATTCCCGTTATGGGTTTGTCTAGAGATTTAATATGGCTAGGATGGTCTAGTGTAGGGTCTATCATAGTAATAGTACATCCGGTATCTATAATTGCATTTGTTTCAACTAGTTCGTTATGATGTTTTATTTGTATTCTGGTGGTTATAAGATTATTAAATCTTGTCTTAGTACAGAATTTTTCTATGTTAAAATCTTGTATTAATTGTTTATTATTGTTTTCTAAAATGAAGGTTTCGGTATAGTTTTCTTTTAATGTTGATATGGTATCTTCTAATTGTATAACTTTTTGTTCTAAATATTCTAATCGCCTATTAACATTTTTTTCATAATATGTGTTTTCACTTGTAGTATGTTTAGAAGAGTTTGTAGGCTTGGTAATATTTATATTGTATTTTTGTTTTATGCATTTAGTACATGCTTCTTTATAGCATAAATTGCATTTACGTCTAACCTTAATGGCTGGGTACCAATTGCATATATAATATGTGTTTGTATCTAAGCCTTTTTCTAATTCTCATTGGTATATACAATTATCTTCTGTATTTAATTTTTGTTCAGATGGTTTAAACATAAAATTATATATGTTTGAGCTTCTTAAAAAATTTATAAAAGTGTCTATTTGATCAGTTGTTTCTACAGGAAGAATTTCTTTTTTGTCATCACTACTTAAGGAAAAAATGTCTTCTGTATATTCTTCTATAGATTTAATACTATATATGCTTTCTGTATCACTTGATGTTTCATCTACTTCTAATAGGTCTTCATTTGTATTGTTGACTATCATAGCTTTGAAATTATTATTATTATATCTTCTAGGACAACTAGAACTTAAATGATCTGGTTCTCCACATGAATAACATGTAATTTTGTTTTTATATATACGTCTGTTATCGTATTTTCTAACATGTCTTTGGTTTAGAAATGGTTTTCTAGCTCTACTCTTTCGTAAGAAGTAAGTTTTTCTAGGTTGTTTATATTTTCTTAAGGGCTTCTTAGTGTATTTAGGCCTAGATTCTTCTTCACCGTAGTGTTGTGGTGTATAGATTTCTTTACAAAAACTTGTTTCATTTTTGAGTTGCCTAGCTATTTGGATATTTGTACATTTAGAAACTAAGATTTCTATAACTTGTTCAAATATACTTCCTAATGCAGGGGTCTATCTAGGGTCTTCGTCATAAGACTTTTTAATTGTCTCATATATTTCTCTTCCTAAAGCGCCTGGTAATTTATTTAAAAATTTATCAACTATAGTTCGGTTATAAATATTACCACTTTGTGAAACAAAGTAATAATATTCTTGCATAAAATGTTTTATATTATGCCAGTTGTATAAATGTACCTGTTCTAATTTTCTGGCTGCCTCAGTTTGTATTATTGTATCTCCGGTATTAGGATTTCTTTCGGTTAAAATTAATTGTATAGTGTTTACAAAATTATAAGGATTAGGTCTTAAGTCTGCTATTTCTTTTAAATCATTAGGAAATATTTTTTTGCCATTTCTCAAAATTGGCTTTAGCTATAGGGCCTAAGAATTGTGTCATGTATCTTATCTTTTCTTCTCCCGTCTCTAAATTATCAGATTGCTTTGTTATAAAGTTTGCTACTACTGCATCTTTCCATACTTGTATATAGTTCGTTCTTTGTTGTGGGTCAACAGCAGTTATATTTAAAATAAAGGGTTCTGCTGCCTTTTATATTTTAAAATTTTGTTCTAAAGGGTGTTTTTAACCTTTAGTTTTATAACTGGGTCTTTCATACTTAGTATTTTTTATATTTGCACTTTGTCTAGGTAAATTTCCGTATGCATACTGTGGTCTTGGAGTAGGTTGAGACGTGTAAAATCTACTACCATCATTATTTATATTGTTAGTGGTTCCTGAACCACCACTTTCATCCATAAGTATGTATGGTGTTTCGTTCATTAAATTAAATTTTGTATTGTTTGAAGTAATTTGTGTATTAACAGATTCTGTCTCGGTTGTTATAGAATTTGTTTCATAATTTACTAAGTATTCTTCTTCTAGATCTAAGTTTTCTGTTAATCTAAAGTCTTCTGTGTCTATTGACTTTGTTTCATCTAAGTGGTCTATATTATCTAATATATTGTCTATTTCTTCTATTAGAAATATATTTTCCTTTTCTAATGTTATTTCTTCCTGTCTTATTTTTTCTATTTCTTCTAAGGCTTTGTTAATTTTGTTTTCTAAATGTGTTTTGTAATTTATTACAGGTTCTGGTATTTCTATGCTAAGCGATTTAGGGGAAGGCGTTCTGCTTATTTCTAAATCTTTTAAGCTTTCCATTATGTCTGTTTCTTTTTTCAAATGTATATTGCATTCAGGTTGATTAAATATGTCAAGACTATCTTCTTGTTCTGTAAATTGTATGAAGTCTTGTAATTGTTTAAAGCTTATTCCTCTTCCTATTTGCGTAGTACCTATGGTTTGGTTTAATATTTTTATATCAATGTTTTTAAGAATATTAAAATTATTCATCTGTTTCATTTTCTTGAATGTTTGGGTTATTATTTGCTTCAATATAATTAGAAAAGCGGACTGACATTCGTCCAGAAGTGTTTCTATATCATAAACTTTCTGTAGGTATAACGTTATTGTTTGAACTAGAACCTATTATTTTGTCTACTTGCCATTCTTGTCCTGAATTTTCTAATGGATCTATTCGGTAAGGGGGTAAAAGCCTAATTCCTCTATTTATAATAAATTTAGCTGTATCTTATATGCTTAGCTGATATCCTACTTGGCTATTTTGTGTTAATTTTCCTATAAATGTAGAGCAAATTAAAAGGTTTTTGCTTGTTGAAAATCTTCATAGCCTTTAGTCATAATCTTAATTTTAATGTTTCGAGCAAAATCTCTTGTATTTAAACAAAAATCAGGTGCACAATAAAATATGCTTCGATTGTTATTCATATCTACTTCTATTGCTCTTAAGATTGCTTGTTCACTGGTAAATATATCATCTACTATTGCTAAAAAGACTTTAGCTCATGTGTCTCTTCTTGTTAAGCCTTTTATTCCTATTACTATTAATCTTATATGGGTTAAATTAAAATTTCCTCTAATCAGCTCTTGTTCTGAATCTGGGTGTATTAAATTTACACTTACAACATCTTCGCCTATACATCTGTTTTGAGTTTCTCGATAATGCATGAATAATCTTGTTTGGCTTATTGTGGCATTGTTTTGATATAAAATTTATGGAGAAATTAAATCTAATCTGTTTTGTCTAAACTGTTCAATTTGTCTATCAATATCTATTATTTGTTCTAGAGATGCTATGGGTGCAGGTGGATTCTTAAATAACTGTAAAACACGATTTCCGACCGTGTTTTCATTGCGTCTTCTTGTTTCAGTAGCTAAAACTTCTGTCCTATTTTTGTATTCTATATTTCCTCTACCTAAAATATGACTATTGTTTCTTATCATAGACTAAAAATATCCATTCTTCTTTTGTTTTTATTGTTCTCTGTTTGTCAATTTTAATATTATTTAATTTATTGCATAATTCATCTATGTCTGAACTAATTTCTTTTTCTTTTTTATTAAGTATACTTTGTTCTAATTTTTCTATCTTTTCTAAACAATTTATTAATAACATTATTATAATATTATTTTGTTTTCTAGATAATAAATCATTTGGGGTTCCTAGACTATTTCTGGATATGCCTTCTGCTGGTGTTATAAATTTGTTGCTTTCATAAAGATTTGCTTATAGTTTATGTTTGCTTCATAGTCTTTAGAAGTACTCATTTATATTCTAGGCCTTGAATTTTAAAGTAGTGTCTTAAATTATCTTCTAAGTTATTATTTTATTTTTCTAAACTGTCTATTCTTAGTTTAAATTTATCTAATTCTTGTTTGTATTCTATAAATTGTTCATTTATTTTTTCTAACAAAATTTCTGCCTTATCAAGTTGTTTTGGTTTTCCTACAAGTTGTTTTATAGTGTCTTTTATATAATCTAGATTTTCTCTAATTGTTTTAAGACTTTTAGTGTCTGTTTGTAAATTAAGATATTCAATTTTCTTTACGGACATAAACTATATTTCACCTAAGGTATTGTCTAGATTAGCCGGGGCTTCTTCATCCCATGGATAATCATTATCATCTTCGTTATAATTTAGATAATCTTCATAGATATCTTCTTCATTTCCATATATAGTTAAAGGTCTAGTATTATTGCCATAATAGTCTTCATTATATATGTCTTCTTCATCATTGTCTAGTTGTAAAGTATTCATGTTATTTATTATGTCTGTGGGTACTCCTAAATTTTCTACGGCTGTTTATTCATCTCTTTGTCTAAGTCAACGATGAAATTCACTATAATAAAGTGTATTATTTTGTTGGTCTTTTAGCTGTATGTAAAAGCCAATAAGGTGTTGCAAGAATATATCAAATTCTTCTAACAAAGAATCTAAATTTAAAAAATATCTAATGTAGAAAGATAAAGGATTGTATAAAAGAGTAATACAATATGTATCTATATAATGTCTTATTCTACCATTTGTAAAATCAATTGTTTCTAAAGCAGTAAAAAATTTATTAAAAGTGTCTAAAATGTCTGACGTTGTCTGTTGATCAAGATTAAAGTTATTAATCATGTCTTCATAATTAAAAGGTTCTTGGTAAGGTTCAAGATCTGGATTTCTAAGGTCCATTAGGATTAACTTGGTCTATGTATACTATCATAGTTGTCATTATCTCTCCTATCTCGTATAATCTGTCTTTCGCTAGAAGCTGCTTGAGTGTTTGTTCCTAAAAGTTGTCTAACATACTCTTCACAATAGAAAGAATTGTTTTCATTGTCTAGCATCATTATATGATGTCTTAATAGCTGTTCTAAATATTCATTGACACGATTAAAATAAGTTTCTAGATCTAAGAAATACCAAGCATATGTATTAAAAGGGTTTAAAACTAATCTAAATCTACCAGATTCTATATGAAATCTAATTCTACTATTGACGTAATTTAAAGCATTTAAAGATGTATAGAAATGATTAAATTCCGTAAGGTTAACTGCATATGTATGCGAGCCGTGTACATAAATTATAGGGAGCAATGGGGAAGAAGAAAAATGGGTTACAGGGCTGCCATATAACCCAATGGGTGTTGCTGTGAGCTGTGTGAGAGAGTGGGGAGAACCTTGGTTGTGTGTTGTGGATATTTATGTGTATGATATATTCATATAGGTGTAGTATACAAGAATGGAGTAGCTGTGAAAAAAGATGTACTTGATACTATGGCACCAATTATGTATGATTTCTGTCAAGTAGTTTCTTCTTTGCATCGTTTCAGTATTGCCAAGACAGAGAAGAGGCATATCAAGGAGGCCAGATCACTAGCAGCTTTTGCTTGTCATGCCCGCATTCCCGTTTACCAGGACTGGGTCAATGATTTATGCTGTAACTGATCTGCATTTCCTTTCTTTGCTGTTGTATTTTGTACGCCTGTTTATGTCTCTGTACTTTCTGGCCTTTATTTTGCATGACAAGCATAGTCATGATCTGTTATGTATAGCCAATCTGGCTAATCTGTACTCCTTAACTTCATTTCAATACAATTCTCTTTCTACCAAAAAAAAAAAAAGAATGGAGTAGATAGGTGTATATATAACATGTGTGTGTATTGAGTCTGTAAGTGTGTAATCTAAATATGTGAAGAGATTCGAGTAAAGAGGCTACTGGGTGCATGAGGAAGAACGTGATTGCACAAAGAGAGGGAAAAGCTCTGATTTTAAAATTGAACTTAAAAGTGTCGCTAAAAGATATCTTATTCTAGCAGTTCCTTTCCAAAATTTTAAAATATATCTAAAAATTTATTTGGACAAAACTCAAAAGAGTAACTCATATTATGTTTACAAGATCTACACACAAGAAAAATTTTTGATTTTTCTGATCTTGGGAAGCATGCAGACTAATTTTATCTGAATGAAGGATTTTGGGGTATTTTAGAATAGCAAATTAACTTATTAAATTCTGAAACTTCTACAATAATATTATATATCTAAGATAAAGTAGTTTCTAAAGTTTTTAAATTTTTTTTATTTTTAGCACTGTTAGAGGCGTAGCGCTCTATCAGCTATCGCATAACGCTGAACTATTACAATAGTTTATTAAACTATTTTTTTAGAACCTCTTTTGACCAGATTTAGAAAAAGTACAAAACTAAAACTCCTCTTATTTTGGGAAACCTTCGACATGGAATTTTCTCAGATTTTTCTGGGCATGAGAAGTGTCTCAAACAATTTTATTTTTAAAACAGGTTTTTGAATTATTTAACAAAATTATTTTTAGCCTAAAATTTTACAGCAATCTAAAATTACTACGATGCTTGAGTGTCTGAGATTTTGTGGTATTTCGATGCCGTTTGATATATTTTTGGAACATGAAATTTCCTGAACAACCATTCTTGTCCGAAAAACCCACAAGTGGTCTAAAACGACTCTTTTAGGTTATATCTAGGTGGATAATGGTACGTTAGGCATCGAGGGTGAATGGGTAATTTTACAAAATTTGAGGGGCTGTTGAATAAATTTTACTCACTTAAGAGAAACCTAATACTTAGGCGTGCTCGTGCGTTAATGAATGACATCCGTGTGATTTGTTATTTAGGTTTCAGTAGACAAGATATAGGAACGACTGTTGATCGAGCTCAAGAATCAAGTACTGAGCAGAGTAAGTACCCCTATCACGTTCCTCCGCAAACTTATTTGCAAAACCTATAAACGTACCTATGATTTGATCATTTAAAGTTTAAAGTTTTGTTCTGCATATGTTTTATCCTAAATCATCTGATGAGAAATTTAGTAAAAAGAATGCCATGGAATGTTATGTAATCGTAGAACTCCACTAAGTACATGCTAAATGAGCAATTTAACTCGTCTTGGTTGTTTGCTCCATATCCAACGGGAGAATCTTGGATTTCGGGCCTTGTTCAACGGGGCTTGTATGTTGATGCACAGTATTGTGGCTGGTGGTTCACCCTTGCGTCCGCAAATTTTATCCCCAGTATAGGAGGGATTTCAGGCCCTAGTCAGGGGGACTCATACGCTGACCGCAACATACCTAAGAAAAGAAATATCTGTGTTTGATGTGAATGGAATTATTGATGTTTATACTCTGATTTGAAAACCGTTTTTGAATCTTCATATATATATATATATATGTGTGTGTGTGTGTGGGGGGGGGGGGTGGGTGGGTGTGTGTGTATTTGGAAAATGTTTAATTTAGAGGAAGACAATATCGAATTACTAATTTGTTAAAAGAGAATCCATGGCATATTCTGGAACTTCAAACTTATTTTAGAACATGGTCGGTGTACTTGTTGGGTTTTCGCTCATTCCTTATTTTTCAAATGACTTAAGGGAAGCGGAGCCGTATGAACAAAAAGGGGGAGAAGTGCCAGAAGAGAATTATTAGAATAATGAGAGTTTACCGGTTAAGAATTTAGGTCTATGTTAATTTACGTTATACTTGAACTAATATAAGGAGCTTAGGTCTCCTTGAGTTTCCTTCAGTAATTTTTAAAGACATGTAATGAGGAACTTTATTTGATTATTGAAAGTTGTAACTTGGAGTTAAATTTGAGTCACAGGATTGTAGTAAGGTCTGACAGAGCCTTGGTAGGTGTTCGAAGGGGCTTGCGGCCTGTCACGTGCCTAGCTCATGGGGCTTACCTATGGGTTTGGGTCGTGACAAAGCGGACTCGGGAGAAATTTGCCACAAGCCCTCAGCGACATTTTTAAATAGAAGAAATGTCGATTACCAATAAATACCGACATTACACCACAACAACACATCCATCTCTACGTTAACATCATTTATCAACGACAAGGAAGACTTGGGAGGAACTTAACCACAAGTCCTCAACAACATTCTCAATCAAAGAAAATATAGCTATAAGCGGTTAAATGGGAAGACTTGACGTATTAATGCCATCCTCACTTCCCACCACTCCAGACGCTAAATAACATGCATTCTCAAAAGTTTAGTCCCAACATGGCAAATTACCAAAATACCTCCTAATGGCCGCTACACCACCAACATCCCAAAACCTTTTGAAAACCACTTTCCATGTGTACTACATTCATTTATGGACCAAATAGTCCTTAAAAATTTTAAAGAAAAAGTTATAAAAATACCCATCTCTAGGCAGCAAATTATCAAAATGCCCCCAAAGGGTTTACTACCTCCCCAACACCCCAAATCTGCTTCAAAACAATCTTTCAAGTGTTTTACAACCCTTCCCGGACTAACAAGTCCTCTGGAAATTTTTCTAGAGAATGTTACCAAAATACCCCCTCGTGGCAAATTACCAAAATGACCCCTAAGGGTTCTCTGGTACTAGAAAAATCTCAAAACCACTTTAGAATGCTATTTGCCGAAGTCATTTTTGAGCAAAAAAGTATTAGGAAATTTCGGCCTAAAATCCCGAACTGGTGTCCAGACCGAGCGCTTAAGAGGCAGTTTGGCCAAAAATAGTTATCGATTTTGGAACGACATGAAATTTTAGGAAATGATCTCAAAATCTTAGGGTCCTCCCAAATGTTTTGCACGAAACCACATTAGTTTGCTATTTTAAATTTCACTATAAATTTTACCATAACCGCTCTCGTTAACCCCTTTCCCGGCCTCGAAAAAATCCAAAATTTTACCATAGTACTGATCTCCTAAAAATAACTAGGTCTTTGTTTTGCACTTTGGCTAAATTTGACCCTTACTAATTTTTAAATATTTGAATTCCGGCTGCACACTTAATTTCCACTTTTAGTGTCCAACTGCTCACTTAATTTCCACTTTTAGTGACACTTACGGTCACTATTCACCTAACTTTGGATTAAAATGTACAATATTCACCCTATCCCTGTTCTTCTTCCTCACAGCCACGCCTCATCCCCTCTGCCATGAATTTTCTTCTCCCTTTCCCCACCAATTTCATTGTAAACATACACACATACACTCTCAACACTTGGCCCAATCCTTTTTCTCCTCACATTCCCTTACATAATCCCATCCCCATATTCTTTCGAACCCACCCCTACCCTCGCACCAGCCCACAGCAGCACTGTTCCCGTCCCCTTCCCCTTCCCCTTCATTTTCAGCAATATCCACCCCCAACTCTACCTAATTACACCCTTCTCATCCCCTTCCCTCTCCCCCACACTTACACTACTCCCCTTTCCCTTAGCAGCCTCCAACACTCACGCATACACATAGTAGGCTGCACCTACTGGGAACACACACACAACGCATACAAAACACTCTTAGAAATCAAGAGAGAGAGAGAGAGAGAGATAAAGAGAAATTACCCTTTGTTTTAGGGTTTGATTTTTTTTTCTTCCTATTTTCTCTTTCTCCTCCTTCTTCTTGTTTTCATCCTCTATTTTTTTTTCTTTCTTTCTTGCTCTATTTTCTATTCGTAGTTAATGTTCACCCAAATTTCTTTAATTTCATTTTCCACCCCACAATTTCTTCTATAATTGCCTTCACCCATCTTTATCCGTTTATTACTTTATCATTTATTATACCTAGTCAGCATTGAATTAACTAGGAGGTGGCAACCCTTGGACCAATTTCTCCAAGATTTGTGACACCCATTGTCAACTTTCAAGAATTGCACTTTGGCCCCTAAAGTTTCCAAAATTACACTTTGGCCCCAAATCCAAACTAATCCCTCATTTAGCTTCCTGATACTTAATTATCACTAAAACAATGCTACTAATAAATATAACTCCCCCAATTAATCTAATGCACTATTAGATTAATTTAAGGTATTTTCAGGGTATCACATCTTCCCCCCCCCCCCTAAATAAATTTTGTCCTCAAAATAGGAATAAGCCTTAGCCTGCAAGCCGATGCGGATATCTCTGCCGGATTAACGCCTTAGGTTCCCATGTGGCTTCCTTTATCACATGTTTTCTCCAAACCACTTCAACCAACAATATTACTTTAAAACGTAATACTTGTTCCTCTTCCTCAATCATCTCTATCGGCGCCTCCTGATACGAGCTATTATCTCTAATTTTAACCAATTGCAACTGGATCTCATGCATAGGGTTGGGATCATACTTCCTCAACATTGACACGCAATATGCGTTATGCAATTGACTCAATCCCTAAATAGATCAAGCATGTTTGTTATCTTCTCAATCCTAGATAGGATTTTAAACAGTCTGATGAATCTCGGACTTAACTTCTCCACTCTGAATCACATGATTCTTTTCTACGGTGACACTTATAAAAATTACTAGGTGACCTACTTCAAACTCCAACATCCTACACCTTTCATCTGCATAGCCTTTTTGCCAATTCAGTGCAATGAGATTTCTCTCTAAGATAACGGTCACCTTATTTTCTATTTCTTTGCACACTCCGTGCAAAACAGTCTTCGTTCCCCAACTATGACCCAATAAATAGGCGTGCAACATCCTTGGCCATACAACACTTCATAAAGAGCCATTTATATGCTCGACTGATAACTATTGTTATAGGAGAATTCGATTAAGGGTAATTATTCACCTCATCAAAATTCTACTCATTCCCACCCTCGGCTCCTTATTTCTCCGTTTACGGTTTACACAATAAAGGTGCTCAACCTCAACCATCTCTCTCTACCAGGTCCTTTTATTTCAATTCCTACCGGACCTTTATCCGGTTCCATCAACTCTGATTCCATCTTATCTACATTCTCATCAGGGTTCTTTTTAGGTTTCGGCACCGCAATCTTATCATCATCAAAGCACTTTCTAAAACTAGGTCAACCAACCATCTCTTCCATTCCCTGTAGTAATAATAGGAATGCTGAGGTCATGAATAAATATGCCTTAGCCAATCTCAATCCGCATATCTTATTTATTAATATAGACCAACATAAATTAATAAAAATATAACATAAAACTACAAAAATAGGGTGTCTATAGAGCCCCTCGATAAGGGAGCTCGCGTACAGATGAAAATCACTGAAGAATAACACAATTTGTAGTAGAAATATGAAAAAGATCACATGACTCAAGACAGACTCAAAGACTCACATAAATATGAGGTCAGACCTTTGCAAGGTTTCCTATGTATCCCTAAAAAGGAATCAGACCAACACAATCCAAGACAAAGGTGTCGTTTAAAGTCGGAGCCAACAACGCGAAAAAACAGATGGACGTTTAGGCACACATAAAAGACTTATGTATGAAAATCAAAGCTACTGGCGTTTGGTAGTAATTGGACGCTTCATGTGTAGAAGTCGGAGCCAACAAGTGTAAAAGCAGATGGACATTTATATAGAAAAGACTCACGGAGCCAATAATGTTCAGAAATAGGTCGTCGCTTAGACACTAAGAGAAAAGGTGTCTGTAGAGAGGGCACATAGGAATTTTTGTGGATACACCAAATGAATTGAAACAGGACTGGGAATAAAACTGGCCGATGGGTTAACCGGCCAGTTGGTTAATGAGTTGAGTTATTTTTGGTTTTTTCTAAAATTTATGGATAGGCCATTGTGTTGACTAATCGTCCCGTTACTCACTGCGTTAACCGGCCAAATGGTCAGAGGGCTTAGTGTTTAGAAGGCTCTGGAGAATCGAAATTCAGACTTACCATCCTGTAACCTGATGGGTTAAACGGTCGGTTGGTCAGTGAGATTAGGGTTTAAGGCATAAATCAATCAGTTCGAATTTGCAAGTATAACACTTACCAACTACTGTCCGGTTACTAGGTCGACAAACCGGCCACTTAGTAAGAGTCTCCCTTTTTTTGCGAGATTACCAACTAGCTTACAGAATATGGGTTGGTTTCAAGTGTGTGGTTTCTTTCTCAACACCGGTGTAAGGTCACACCCTTGGCTTAACTTGTATATGCTTCCCACCCGTAACTCAGGCAGCCAATAATGGGTGGTCACGAGTATGTGTATAAGTCATCTAATATACCAAGAAACCAAGAGGTCCCTTTAGTACGAGGCCTTAGAACTGAGAGTATAATTGAATTTGCCACGCCACTAGAAAGTTTAAGGGTTTCAAGGTTGCCCTCAAATTGGTGGGTTAGGGACAAATGTGCAGCAAAATAAGAGCACAATTATCACAGCTTTAGAACATTGTAAATGTCATAAACAAAGGCCATAAAACAATAGACAGATTTTCAAGTCTAGTCCTCTTAGTTCTTAGTCCCCAATGAAGTCGTCATCGTAGCGAACCGCCTCGAAAAATTCCTGGACCCTCGAAAAATTCCAAAGCTGAAAATGACTCTAAAATACTAATCTATTGAAAACATAAAAATGGATTCAGGGACTAATAAAAAAAATATGAAAGAAATTTGGAAAAAAGTATTAAAAGGTTATGGGATGAACTGATTGATTTTTAACAAACCGACCAGTTCAACCCAAAATTTCTTAATATTTTTTTCCAAATTTCGAGTTATTATCTACCTTTAATTCAGTAATTAGCTCTATTTTTATTAGATGAGATATACCAGATTCGAGACTTATCTCCATATTCCATGTAGATCAAGGATTAAATCACTTATATCAAGAAAAAATCACAAATAATTCATAAAATCTCATAAGTAAAAAAATACTCTTGGCATATGGACTAGACCTACCTAAATGGACGGGGCTGAGCCCAATTACTGACTGGACTCAATAGCTGGACTGGAAAACTAGACTAAGTAATGAACCATATTAATTAATTAAGTTTAACATATTATGAGGCCTACACCAATAATAATAAGCTTTCATTAATAATAAAGCCCAAACAATTATTTAATCAAAACGACTACAAAAGTGGGGTGTCTATGGCTATGCTTTTTTGCTTAATGCTTATTAGGTGTTAGTTAAATACCATCTGTAATAACCAGATCCACAACCCACCACAAGACAATACTTCCCTCAACTGAACTAGTTAAACATGTATTTGCGGCAAGATCTTATTAGGCTAATCTTATACTATCCAACATCCAATGTGGAATATCTCAAAGATGCTATGAGCACGTATGCCAAGGAGTAGTCCATATTTACTTTGCTTCACAAACCAGAAAGAGGGAATTAGGCAACAAAAAGGCACCTTAAGGATAGAGTGCGCATTCATTTTATTATTTATATATAGAAGCATGTTGTATAAGCAAGAAAATGGAATTCAAGTAGTTTATGTTCAATAGCATGAACATTTGGCATCAGTGGATACAAAGAAAAAATTAGAACAAGGAAACTTTGAACCACAACTAAGCTTGGCTAGTGAAAATTTAATTCAACATTTATGTTTGCCTATCTCTTTCCTTCTCTCGTCAAAAGAGGGACCTCTGAAATAATGAATTTCCAGCTTCAACTTGAAAATACATACATATATATATATATACATACATATATACATACATATATACATACATACATACTTGTATATGTATACATACATATATATATATATACATATGTATATACATGTATGTACATACATACATATATATATATATATACATATGTATATGTATAAACATACATATATATATATATATACATATGTATATGTATAAACATACATATATATATACATACATATACATACATACACACACACACACACACATATATATATATATATATATATATATATATATATCCGCTAAGAAGGCTTCACCGTCACAATCAAGTCAAAGCTACACCACTTAGTTGTGTTATTGATTTGCGTGCTATTTGCCTCCTTTTGCCCATAAACTATTCAGTTTTCTTGACATTATCCCACTTGTTCTCGCCATAAGCTCCACCATTACCCCTCCAGCAGCAGCATGCCCCATCTATGTGGACGAGCTTTTTCTTGGTCTGTGTGAGTACAAGATACAGATGATGCAAAGAAAGAAAAATAAAAGCCACTTCAAAAGGGATGAATAAGAAGGTACTTATGAGTTCTTTTGGTCGGGTCTTTTCAAGCTAATCTTAGGCACTAACATACCAATGTGGGACGAAGTGTTGCAATCTCCCACCTTTTAGCCATAACGTTTCGGCTCGTGCCCATGCTTGACTTTTTCATAGATAGGCAAATAACTTTTTCTTTAACCGATATTCGATATATCCAGCTCATCCTTCGTATGTCCCGAGCATCCTTTTGTTATGGGATGTACCATACATCTTGCCTTTGTTTCCCTTAAATATTGGTAGCTCATCCGGATAGCTCCTCTATTACTGTCTACAATGATTGGATTAAGGCACCATAAGGGCATTGCCTCCCTCAAAATGGCAACCCAATAAGGTACGTATGAGATCTTTGACAAAGCCTCTTAAGGCTAATTCAATACACTAATGTGTCTAATGTTGGATAGGGTGCTCAGTCACAATAATACAGCTATAACCTCCTCTATCATTTTTCCACGGTGACATCTTTAAAGCTCCTTCGGAACATGATCAGAAAATATAAAACTCACCCTCACCTTTTATGTCACCTTGACTGAAATGAAGAGCATCATCTATGAGCTAAGATCAAATGAAAACATAAATTCCACAATCATACGGACAATATGGATTTATGACTAAGTAAGAAATGGAGATGAGTTTTAGAGTGTGGAGAGAGGCATATGGCTATATAATTTACATTATGGTTGAAAAAGTTATTGTACTGAGTGAGCTGCAAATAGCTTAATTTTTTATGTTGAAGAAGACTGACACTCCATTCCATGCTTGTAAGCACCCTATCTAGTCTCTCTTAGGCGTTTGCTCAATAAGCCCTTACTTTACTATGGGAAAAATCGCACCTATGACGACATGAGTTGATTTGCTATTTTCTTTGTCCCTTTCGGCTCGACCTCACATCCTAATGAAATTTACAACTTTCCTAAGTAGAATACGCATATCAACCTTGTTTAGCCGTTTATTTTGTTTTATTTTAAAGATTAGAATTGCATTTTTATAAAGAAAAAGTGTCATATTACTGCGGTGAAAGTAAATATGGGGGGGGGGGGAGACAAAACATAATCTAGCTACAGTAAAAGTGTGATAGCAAAATATTCCTATCATAAAGGAAAGGCACAACTGCCAACACACAAAATGAAACCCCCCTCCAATGGGCTTTGTAAAAAAAAGATGATCACTCATATTTGGTGGAGCGATTTGCTAAAATTGCCTCTTTAGCAAATACTTTGGGCTCTTCGAAGATATTCGGATCCCCTGTCATTAGATTGCACTCATAAAAAAAGGAGCAGGAATTACATATGACATATATGATTGACTTCACCTCGTTCCCTACTTCCTGAGCACCTACCATCTATAACAAGATTTGTTTAGCAATAGTATGTAGAATTATATGCTTAATATTGTTATCACAGGCCCATCGACAAGCGTGTAGAAGAGATTGAACATGAGGTAAGAGTGCAGTAGAGGCGGAACCCGTAGAACTAAAAGATGTAGTATAGTGCCCATCATTATCCATTATGATACATCCCGTGCATGTCAGAAGAGTAGCTATTTGCCAACGAGTCTCGATATACAAGTGAATAGGAGTAGGGGCAGGTACATAGTTAGGAGCGACGACGTGATTGGTAGCTGGTTCTAAGTGCAATTTTATTGGTGGAAGGGATGCAAGATGAGAGGGTGGAGTACTTCTTATGGGTTATGAGGCAACTGCTCCGTGATTCGTAGGACGGTTAAGGACTGTGGTAATGGTCATGTAGAAAATATATGTGTATTATATTATTTGAGTTGGGGAAAAAAATTGTGTCAATAAATACAATCATTGAGATATAACTATATATACCAAAGAATATATAGTAGAAGATGTTGATCGGTAGAAGTGATAATGCTCCGCTGTGAAGTTTTGTTAGCCAGGTAATCAACCACGCTTGGTAAGAAGGAACCGGCTCTAGTGGCAGAATGTCCAATGAGCTTCGAGACCGTACTGTTCGGATCATCGAGCAATATAGGAATAAGTGAGATGTCGTCTTAACATCTTGGTGGCAGAACACATAGGCTTCCTATTGATAATATTATAAGGGACGAGATTTGACTTTATCTGTAACCTATCCGAGAGTAACTGCCAAAGGAACATTTCGATTTTGGTTGGAATATTGAGTTTCTAGATATGTAATCAAATATGTGCAGGATACTTACTGTTAAAGCTCAATTTGTTTCATATTTTCCATTTGGGTGGCAGGGAAGGTGAGAATGTCTGTCTATTTTTCGGAATGTAAAGAAGAGACCAAAGGATGATATTGGCAATTTTGGTGCATCGCAAGCCAAAATTAACCGATGTGCATGGTCGCTTCGTGACTTTTAGGCTTTCATCACTATCCATGGGTGATGGACCATATATATATATATATATATATATGGAATGCCAATCTTCGGGTTTTATTTGTAAAGCCTCTATTCCTTGGTAATCAAAATCCAAAGATTTATAAATTAGCCTACACTTCAAACGGAAATTTTAGGAAACAGATCTAAAAGATCTCTTTCCTATTTTTATTATATATATATATGGGGGCCGATCCACATCTACCGGTGGGAAAATAACAATTTTCCCACCGAACCGCAGGTAAGGGCAGCGGTTGGGAAAAAGGCGTCGGACACTGCATTAATGGCGAAAAAGGCATAGGAAATGGTGAGAAAATGGCGAGAAAATGGTGAAAAGGAGAAAAAGGACACCAACCGCATGAAGAAGCAGCGGTTGGCATTAATATGCCCTGCCACGTGGCGTCCCCCACCCCTGCCACGTGGCCCAACCCCATGGCCCCTGCCACGTGGCGTCCCCCACCCTTGCCACGTGGCCCAACCGCGTATACAACTCGCGGTTGGGGCGATGGCCCTGCCACGTGGCGTCCCCCCACCCATGCCAAGTGGCCTAACCGCGTATACAACCCGCGGTTGGGGCGATGGCCCTGCCACGTGGTGTCCCCCACCCATGCCACGTGGCCCAACCGCGTATACAACCCGCGGTTGGGGCGATGGCCCCTACCACGTGGCGTCCCCCACCCCTATCACGTGGCCCAACCGCGTATACAACCCGCGGTTGGGGCGATGGCTGACGTGGCGCCCCTGCCACGTGGCCCAACCGCTTATACAACCCGCGGTTGGGGCGATGGCCCTGCCACGTGGCGGCCCCCCCTGTGATGCGCCACCTGGTGTCCTTCCCCTCCTTATTGTGATGCCACGTGGCGTCCTTCCCTCCCCCATGATGCCCCCACGTGGTGTCCTTCTGCCAAATTTTTTTTTTGCCGCAGCCTTTGACCGCTCAATCACGGGTTTTTTTTCTGTCTTTTTTCTTCTCTCTTCCTCACTTTTCTCTCTTTATAATCCCCTCCCCCGAACCCTTCTTCTGCACTCTATCATCTTTACCAACTTCCTTCGTACTTCATATCTCACCTACATAATCTCCACAACAATACAAACCAAAAAATTTTACGCTAGAAGATCGGTGGATAACCGCTAGAAGATCGGTAGATTTTTCTTTAAATACATCAAGTCACAACAAGTAAGTATTTTGAATTTCCTTATAATTCAATGTTAGGTTTATACAAATCAGCGTATTACATTTATAGATTCCAAAATAGCGATTTTTTAGGGCGCCAAATATAGACAGTTTTTCACGAATTTATAAAAAATATCTAGAGCTAGATTTTGCCAAAATGCAAAAAAGAGACCCTAGTTATTCTTAAAGGATCTGTATCAGGTAAAAATTTCAGATTTTTCCAAAGACTGGAAAGGGGTTAACTGATATGGGAAACCTTGTAATTCTGCAGTGTATTTTAAAATATCAAGCTAGCGCGATTTTGCGCGAAAATTTTATGAGAACCCTAGGATGTTGGGAAGTTCCATTCCCCAGGAATTCGGGCCATTCCGAAGCCGTTACCTATTTTTTTGGCCGAACGGCCCTTTAAGCGCTTGATCCGGACACCGGTTCGGGATTTTTGGGCGAAACCTCCGTAAAATACTTTTTAGGTCAAGAATGAATTCAGGGAGCCTAAAATAGCATTTCGAAGCACTTTTGATATTTTTCGATGTCAGGGGGCATTTCGGTAATTCGCCGCCCCGAGAGGGGTATTTCGGTAATTTTATAGTGCTAAGTTTTTTGACGGACTTTTTAGTCCAGAAATGTAATTACAAAACTGAAATGTTATTTTGAAGCTGATTTGGCACGCGTAGGGGTGATAATGAATCCCCGGGGGCATTTCGATAATTTGTCGCTCAGCGAGGGTATTTTGGTAACTGAATGTTGTAACACAACTGGAGGAAATAATTTTCAACACTATGTGTATTCCTAGGGTGTAACACTATGTGTGTTTAATGTGAATACGAAACGTAATTGTCGCTAAAGGTAAAAACTTAATTAGACAGTTTTTCACGAATTTATAAAAAATAGCTAGAGCTAGATTTTGCCAAAGTGTAAAAAAGAGACCCTAGTTATTCTTAAAGGATCTATCTCAGGTAAAAATTTCAGATTTTTCCAAAGACTGAAAAGGGGTTAACTGATACGGGGAACCTTGTAATTCTGCAGTGTAATTTAAAATATCAAGCCAGCGCGATTTCGCGCAAAACTTTTATGAGAACCCTAGGGTGTTGGGAAGTTCCATTCCCCCGAAATTCAGGCCATTCCGAAGCCGTTAGCTAATTTTTTGGCCGAATGGGCTTTTAAGCGCTCGATCCAGACACCGGTTCGCGATATTTAGGCGAAAAATCCGTAAAATACTTTTTAGATCAAGAATGAACTCAGGAAGCTTTAAAATAGCTTTTTAAAGCACTTTTGATATTTTCTCATGTCAGGGGGTATTTTGGTAATTTGCCACCCCGCGAGGGGTGTTTTGGTAATTTTATGTTTCGGGGGCGTAATTGGCGCTAGGGGTGAAAACTTAATTAGACAGTTTTTTCACGAATTTATAAAAAATAGCTAGAGTGTGATTTTGCCAAAGTGCAAAACAGAGACCCTAGGTATTTTCAAAAGATCTGTATCAGGTAAAAATTTCAGATTTTTCCAAAGACTGTAAAGGGGCTAGCTGATATGGGGAACCGTGTAACTTCGCAGTCTAATTTAAAATACCAAGCTAGCGCGATTTCGTGCAAAACTTTTATGAGAACCCTAGGATGTTGGGAAGTTCCATTCCCCAGGAATTCACGTCATTCCGAAGCCGTTAGCTATTTTTTTGGCCGAACGGGCCTTTAAGCGCTCGATCCGGACACCGGTTCGTGATTTTTGCGCGAAAGATCCATAAAATACTTTTTAGATCAAGAATTAACTCAGGAAGCGTAAAATAGCATTTTAAGGCACCTTTGATATTTTTCCTGATGCCAGGGGCATTTTGGTAATTTGCCACCCCGCAAGGGGTGTTTTGGTAATTTTCCCGCGCCAAGTTTTTCAAACGACTTTTTAGTCCAGAAATGTAAGTAAACCACCTGAAATGTTGTTTTGAAGCTGGTTCGGGGGCGTTGGGGTGATAGTGAACCCCCAGGGGCATTTCGGTAATTTGCCGCTCATCGGGGGCTATTTTGCTAGGAAGGATCCAGCTTAAAATTCATACCTTAAAATAAATTTTAGTTCAGGATGGGGTGATAGTGAACCCCCAGAGGCATTTCGGTAATTTGTCGCTCATCGGGGGCTATTTTGCTAGGAAGGATCCAGGAGGGGGTATGACTGCACCGGCGATGACTGCCAGGGGGGTATTTTGCATAAGTAGCGGGTGTTTTGGTAACTTTCCCCCTTTAAAATTTTTCCTAATATATTTGGTATATAATTGACGTAATACATTTAAAAACTTGACTTTAAAGCGGTTTTGAGGTGTTGGGGGTGTAGGGGCCATCGGGGGATATATTGCTATATAACCACGTTGGCGCTAAATTCAGTGGGAACTAGCGTAATTAAGCATTCGGAGTGGTGGGAAGTGAGGATTTGTTTTAATACATTGAAATAATGACTATTGCTAATGTGTTGGTAAGCTAGGTTAAAGATCCAGTTATAGTTTTGGAATGTAAATATTATGGACGCTAAGTTGGTTTATAATTATATTTTGTTCTTAGAGGTATGAATTTCAGCCCTGGACCTCATGATACATCAATCCTATACGATGACGATGACCACGTCGCGAGGCACGTATTTGACGGTGTCGATAGGGGTGTTTTGGAAACAATTCAAAGCACAAGGCACCTTGAAGAGTGGGTACTAAACAAGGAACAAATACAGCTATTACACCGTCAAAATTTAACCCTGTTCACCGATTGCGGGAAATGGTCTCGACACGACGATTGCCTTATATCCGCTCTAGTTGAACGATGGAGGAGCGAGACGAACTCATTTCACTTCCGGTTTGGTGAAATGACTGTTACGTTAGAGGACGTCGGATATATACTTGGAATCCCATGTCACGGCAGACCCGTTACTCTGAACGTGCCGTCTGCATCCATAGCGAATATGGCTATGCAGTATTTTCCAGAAATTCCAAGGGCAGCTCTTACAACAAACGGCGTCAAGCTTAAATGGCTGAGAGAGCAGTACGGCGTGCTACCGGATGAATACACTCCTCATGATTTCGTGACGTATACGAAGGCATTCCTTCTGTATATTATTGGAGCTATATTACTTCCGACGCATTCGAAAAACACGGTGCATCCGAAGTATATGGTGTTCTTGGAGGATCTTGAGGAGGTATACTCGTATTCGTGGGGTTCAGCTGTCCTTGCGCACCTATATCGAGCACTGCATAAGGCTACGAGAAACGGTGCCAAGTCCATTGCCGCCTGCCTGACTCTATTACAGGTATGAGCATTTATTTTCTTGGTCGGATCCTTAGTCAATATATTCGGGATTAATTACTAATTCCATATAATGTTTGCATTCACAGGTTTGGTCTTACGAGAGGCTACCCATGGGTCGTCCACAACCGTTGGTAGATTCCGATGAGACGTGGCCTAGGGTGTGGGCCTGGGGGCCTACGACCAACCGGAGGAGGAGACGGGTAGACCCTCACCACCATCTAAAGTTCTATCGGGGGGAACTAGAGATACTAGATGCATCCCAGGTGACGTGGCAGCCATATGGCAAGGTGATGCATCTGTTGGATGAGTGGTGTTGGCAACTTCCGGTGTCGTACGTGCTGGCAGGTTTGGTTCGGGTGCCGCTCATTCACTTCGAAGAATGTGAGTTTCAGATGCCCGATCGAGCTATGAAGCAAGCTGGCTGTCCACAAGGGATACCAAAACCCGCTGTAGACATGCGGCCATACAGGGGTGGTCGAGGGCCGAACTTCGAGGTGGCTGATGCCTTGATTTTGTTGGGTGACGAGGTGCAACAGTGGAATACCTGGCAGGAAACGTATGATAGCCTTGTATCGCTGAAGCACGACGGCATTAGTACTGAGGAATACTTACAGTGGTTTCTCAGGGTGACGCGCACGAGGGTGAATCGCCCTTCCCAGGTGAAGAAGACATCGTATGCGCCACGTGAGGTCTATGACCAGTTCTGGGCATTGGCCATTGTAAGTCATGCTAGTGTTGTTTGGTAATTTATTTGCGCACCTTATCGACCATGCCTGAAATGATTAGCCATATTTTCTATGCATGTTTTTTAGGTTGACCAGGGCATTGAGGTGTTCAAGCAGCTGGAGTCGTTTGACTGGTTTGTCGCGCAGGCTCCTGACAATCTCAAGAGGTCCATTGAGAGGTACAAGACTGAAGTTCAAAACTTTAGTCTTGCGTACCGGGGTTACCAAGGGGAGCCGTCTAGTCTCCCTCCTCCTGACGCGTACGACTATCAGCCCCAGAGTCAGGTGTGGGAGCCGTCTAGTCGCCCTCCTCCTGACGCGTACGACTATCAGCCCCAGAGTCAGTGCCAGAGTCAGGTTCCCCAAGTAGGAATCCAGGCCTCGCGCCCAAGCTTTCGGTCGGACAAAGGACAAGCGACGAAGCCATTGAGGCCGGACAAGATGGGTTGGATCGACCGGCACTACTTCGGGCATGAGCCTGTCAATTCAACAGACTTTCCCCTTGCGACATTCCTAGGTCATGAGGATATCAGAACGTTGGCGCCGGAGACAGATCTTTCAAATTTTGTCATGAACGCTTACATAGAACTGCTCCGGATTAGAGAGCAACATTTTAACCGTTCTGAATATTTGAAGCTTAACATGTATCCCACTCATTTTGTGGAATTAACGGTGAGAGAATTCACAGAATGGAGGCGAGGGGGCGGCAGGAGTAAGTGGAAACCAGGTCGAAACGTGTTAGGCATGATGAACGCAGACTATCAATGTCCCGCTGCTGATGCGAACCTTATCATGATACCTTGTCATCATGCAAACCACTGGTTCCTATTAGTTCTCCATCCAGCGTTCAGAACAGTTCACATATACGATAGCCTAAGGGAGGACGAGCCTGGACAGCTGCTGGCACAGATGTACAACGAGTACATCACTTTAGTGGTTAGTTTTTATTTTTTGACCTTGGCTCATAGTATATTGTTCTTGTTTCATAGGCTTGATTCTCGTTTTTATTGTTGGATGCAGACTACTGTCCTCTCGCTAGCGTGCGAACGGCCACAGGGGGACCCTTGGACGGTCGTGATGATAAAGGACCGACCAAAGCAATATAACGGTCACGATTGCGGGATTTACGTCCTCAAGTACATGGACTACATTGCTCGCTCGGAAGTGCTCAAACACTCCTCGTGGACTAGGAAGGATGCCTTGACGTTTAGGTATAGGATAGCCTGGGAGCTGAAAAAGAATGAAGCTAGACGCCTTCATTACCATTATCCTGACGTGCGTGGCTAGCTGCTGTGATGTTACAAAAAACTGTACCAAAAAGAAATGTACATAATTTTTCGCATGCTATGAATTTGGCGCTAAAATGTGCGCGAATATACCTTTCATATGACGCATTCGAAAAAATTACGCGTCTCGCTTTTCGCCGAAATTCATAGAAATGGGCTAACTAGCGTGCATGAGGTGCAATGAGAGAAAAAAAAGTGACAAAAAAAATTATAACTTTTTTCGGAAGCTATCAATTGGGCCTTAAAGTGTGCCCGAATAGGCCCTTCCTAGGAAAACCCAAAAAATAATGTGTCTCGTTTTTCGCCGAAATTCTTACAAATGGGCTAACTAGCGTGCCTGAGGTGCAATGAGCGAAAAAAAGTGACAAAAAAAATTACAACTTTTTTCGGAAGCTATCAATTGGGGCCTAAAGTGTGCCCGAATAGGCCCTTCCTAGGAAAACCCAAAAATTAATGTGTCTCGTTTTTCGCCGAAATTCTTACAAATGGGCTAACTAGCGTGCCTGAGGTGCAATGAGCGAAAAAAAGTGACAAAAAAAATTACAACTTTTTTCGGAAGCTATCAATTGGGGCCTAAAGTGTGCCCGAATAGGCCCTTCCTAGGAAAACCCAAAAATTAATGTGTCTCGTTTTTCGCCGAAATTCTTACAAATGGGCTAACTAGCGTGCCTGAGGTGCAATGAGCGAAAAAAAAGTGACAAAAAAAATTACAACTTTTTTCGGAAGCTATCAATTGGGCCTAAAGTGTGCCCGAAAACGGAGTTACCAAAAATATCAATAATCCACAAACCAAATCACAAATTAAAGATTCCACAAACCAAATCACAAATTTAAACATTATAAAAGTTCAATTTATACAACTGAAACATTAACCCTAACACTCTTCCTCATCATCGTCCTCCTCGACCATACTGCCAGGTTCGATACCTAACACTTTATAATGGTTTCTCTTGTCATGATCAGTCATCTTATTACACAACGCACACTTTCGTAATTTTTTTTGACCCGTTGCTTCTTCAATCGGATTCTTCATGCGTATTGCTCGTTTTCGCCCTTTTGTTTGAGAAATAATTGGATCAAAAATGTCGTCCTCCTCACCTTGTAGGTCAGTGCCGTCAATGACTGGCTGTTTGGCTCGATTGAATCTACCGGCTGGAGTCGTCCGAGTAGTCGGAGTGTCCACAGTTTCTGGTAATGCCATCCTAAACTGTGCATGCTTAGCCTTATCCCGTGCGGCTGCTTCAACTTGATACCTGTACCCATCAAATGTCGACGCTGCATCCATTGATAAACCGTGCATGATGTTACAAAGGTGATTATATCGCAGCGACTCAGATTGCTCGAAATCAACTGAAACATTGGGCACGTAAGGAATGTGACCGTGGACTCTATTGGCTTCCTTCGTCCACCGTTCCAAGATATACTGTGGAGGGATTTCACTAGCATTCTTGGCGCTCAAAACCCTCAACGCGTGTCGACAAAGTATACCTTTATGCTCAAACAGTTGACAGTTGCAATTAACCAACCCGGTGTCCTTACAAACTGCTACGGTAAAATGTCGTCTGTTCCTCGGAGCCGACGAAGAGCACGGATTGGCGAAATTCGTCACATTTGTCAAAGCATAAACCTTGATATCTCTGGTGGAATACTCGTGCAACTTTGTCATGCCATATTGATTCGACTTTAGTAGTTCCTCTTGAAACTGTCGAAACATTTCCTTGGTATAGACTTGAGCCGCATGAGCCTCTAAAGGTGAATAAAGTAGTATAGCTCTTTCTTTGCAAACTGTAGCCGCGTCGGCTTCTCTCTCACGGTACAATTGCCTGTCAACGGCTTTCTGCATCTCTAGTACGAACTCCGCTATACTTGAAGACTGGCCTACGTACCCATCAAAGAATGAATTCATAGCTTCGCTTCTCGAGGTCGTAGTCATTCCGGCTGCAAAAAACTTCTTGGTGTAGGCACCGACCCACTGTGTCTTGATCTCATACAACGATTGTAACCATTCATGATTGTGCAAATAGTAGTCATCCATTAACGTGGCCCACCTCTCCTCGAACACGTCTACCGTCAACGATTTCTTCACACATGTATTAAAGTCAGTCTTGAATGACGGATGGTTTGCATATACATTGTGAAGCCGTTCGGGATATTTGTTGCTTATGTGCCATGTGCACAGGCCATGGTGAGTATCTGGAAGGACCTTAGCGATTGCATTTTTCATTGCCAGATCTTGGTCGGTGATGATGGTCTTTGGAGGAATATGATACATTGCTTGAAGCCACGTTTCAAATAACCACGTAAATGACTCCTCCGTCTCATCCCTAAGCAGGGCAAAGCCAAACGAGATTGACTGATAGTGGTGGTTCACCCCGGTGAACGGAGCAAAAGGCATAGAGTACTTATTGGTGCGGTATGTGGTGTCAAACGTCACAACATCCCCAAAATTTTGGTAAGCAGCTCTAGAACGGGGGTCCGCCCAAAATATAGTACTAATGCGGTTCTCCTCATCCAGTTGGAGACTGTAGAAAAATCCAGAATTCTCACTCTGAAGGCACCTGAAGAGATCAAGTGTAGTTTGAGAATCACTCTTACCGAAAGACTCTCTCCTCTGAGCACGAAGTTCATTTCGAAGGTCAACTTCGTTGAAACTCAACTTGTCAATCCCCCCAGCCTGGCTTGAGAAAACCCCCATCATCTTAGAAGGTGGAATTTTAGCCTCGGCCATTGTAAAAATCAGTTGTCTGTGTGCCGCGCTTATTTCTCGGTGTTGATGAATTTGACCAATCTTACTAGGGGTCATCAACTGATGATTATGGCTCAACTCCACTCCTGTCACAACCCAATGGTTTTCATTTTTTCGGTGTACTGCATACACATGGGCCTTGCAGCCGGTACCCGGAAATGTGTCCCGTTTTCTTTGTCTTGTTGTCCCTTCGTCACTGATCCGAACGACCGGGGGTACATGCGGTGCTCCTCTATGACACTCAAATAGTCTTGCACAAATTTGATCTGTATTCGCCCGTTTTCTAGTCGTCTTAGTTCTAATACCGAAACCTATCGTTTTCGAATATGCTCTATAGTATGCTTCAACTTCGTCCAGTGTTTGAAAAACTTGACCAACGTAAGGTGGATCAGAACCTTCACAAAAATTATTTCCTCCAGTTGCATCCATATTTATACTGAAATCTAAAAAATAAAAATTATATCATTCTCAACAAGTCATAGAATTAAATAAAAGAAGAATAAAATTTATTTAAACGTAATTGTTGAAAATTTTGTATAATGTAAAATTAGCAAAGGCAAATTACCGAAATGCCCCCGGGGGTTCATTATCACCCTAACGCCCCAAATCAGCTTCAAAACAACCTTTCAGGTGCTTTGCTTACATTTCTCGACTAAGAAGTCCTTTCAAAAACTTAACGCTGCAAAATTACGAAAATACCCCTATCGGGGATGCGAATTACCAAAATGCCCCCTGGCATCATAAAATCTGAAAAGTGCTTTGAAACGGGATTTTAAGCTTCCTGAATTCACTCTTTAAAATAACTTTTCAGGTGGACTGAAAAACTTTTTCGGGAAAATTACCAAAACACCCCTCGCGGGGTGGCAAATTACCAAAATGCCCCCTGGCATGAGAAAATATCAAAAGTGCTTTAAAAAGCTATTTTAAAGCTTCCTGAGTTCATTCTTGATCTAAAAAGTATTTTACGGATTTTTCGCCTAAATATCGCGAACCGGTGTCCGGATCGAGCGCTTAAAAGCCCGTTCGGCCAAAAAAATAGCTAACGGCTTCGGAATGGCCCGAATTCCTGGGGAATGGAACTTCCCAACACCCTAGGGTTCTCATAAAAGTTTCGCGCGAAATCGCGCTGGCTTGATATTTTAAATTACACTGCAAAGTTACAAGGTTGCGCGTATCAGTTAACCCCTTTCCAGTCTTTGGAAAAATCTGAAATTTTTACCTGATACAGATCTTTTGAAAATAACTAGGGTCTCTGTTTCGCACTTTGGCAAAATCTAGCTCTAGCTATTTTTTATAAATTCGTGAAAAAACTGTCTAATTAAGTTTTTACCTTTAGCGACAATTACGCCCCGCAATCAGCTGCAAAACAACATTTCAGGTGTTTTACTTACATTTCTGGACTTAAAAGTCCGTTGGAAAACTTTTTCGGGAAAATTACCAAAATACCCCTCTCGGGGTGGCAAATTACCAAAATGCCCCCTGGCATCAGAAAATATCAAAAGTGCTTTAAAAGCTATTTTAAGCTTCCTGAGTTCATTCTTGATCTAAAAAGTATTTTACGGATTTTTCGCCTAAATATCGCGAACCGGTGTCCGGATCGAGCGCTTAAAAGCCCGTTCGGCCAAAAAAATAGCTAACGGCTTCGGAATGGCCCGAATTCCTGGGGAATGGAACTTCCCAACACCCTAGGGTTCTCATAAAAGTTTCGCGCGAAATCGCGCTGGCTTGATATTTTAAATTACACTGCAAAGTTACAAGGTTGCGCGTATCAGTTAACCCCTTTCCAGTCTTTGGAAAAATCTGAAATTTTTACCTGATACAGATCTTTTGAAAATAACTAGGGTCTCTGTTTCGTACTTTGGCAAAATCTAGCTCTAGCTATTTTTTATAAATTCGTGAAAAATTCTATTTTTGACGCCCAAAAAATCGCTATTTTGGAATCTTTCGAATGTAATACCCCGATTTGTCAAAACGTAATTTTGACGCCCTAAACACGAATTTTAGACTATTGTAAGAACAATTTAAGCGTAACACAATTTAAACAATCAATTGGTAAGAACAAATTGAAAAATACTTACTTGTTTTAACTTGATATATTTAAAGAAAAATCCACCGATCTTCTAGCGGTTATCCACCGATCTTCTAGCGTCAATTTTTTTTGTTTGTATGTAGGTGAGATAGGGAGAATGAGGAGAGTGGAAGAAATGATTCGGGGAGGAGGGATTTTATAGAGAGAAAAGTGAGAGAGGAAGAGAAGAAAGAAGACGGTCCGTGAGTGAACAGCAGGGAGGGGAGGGGGAATGACACGTGGGGGTGGGGGGTAGGGTGGTAATGACACGTGGGGGAAGGGAGGGGTTCACGGGTGGGGGAAGGGGGGTTCACGGGTGGGGAAAGGACATAGGGTGGGGGCCACGGGGTGGGGGGCAAGGGGGGTGGGGGGCAGGGGGTGGCATAATGCCAACCGCATGTAGGAGACGCGGTTGGGCATTAATGCCAACCGCTTGTATGAGTTGCGGTTGGGCATTAATGCCCATTATCTCGCGATATTTTCATTTTTTTGCGATATTTTGGTGAATTTCTCGTGCCATTT
>JAVXUP010003858.1:0-50751 GCA_033070095.1 Escallonia herrerae | reverse complement strand
ACGAGCACTCCCACGACAGATGTTGCCGTGCCCATGCGCCGTTCTTGAATCACGTGCCCTCGGCATGATGCCCACTCCCACAACAGATGTCGTCGCTGTGCCCGTGCACTGTTCATGCATTAAGTGCCCCGGCACGACGCCCTCTCCCGTGACATAGATCTCTGTGCTAGTGTACTGTTCATGCGTCAAGTGCCCCCCGCACGACGCCCACTCTCGTGACAGACATCGCCGTGCCCATGTGTTGTTCATGCATTACGTGCCCCAGGCATGGCACTTATTTTCTTGATAGATGTCGCTGTGCCCGTGCTCCGTTCTTGTGTCACGTGCCTTCGACACGATTCGCATTTCTACAACAGATGTCTCTGCGCCCTTGCACTGTTTTCCATGTCACGTGCCTTTAGGCACCGCATACAACTGCTGCCCTTTTGATACAAGCGCACCCCCAGCTCTTTGGCACATTACCGTGCCCCACGACGTTGGTCCATCTATTCAACACACATGTGCCCCCGCCTTGGGCGTGGAACATGCTTCCGTCGGCTCTTCGGCATGAGGACCCTTTGCAGGGGATAAGGTCGCTCTTAAAGACGCTATCTTCATCTGGGGCGGCTTGCATAATAATAGGCACGCCTGAGCTATGACCACGTTGCACTCATGTTGCCCTGTGATCGTCGATGCCCCCAAGATAATGACCCCCGGGTCACTCCGAGACCGAAGCATGTTTTCGAAAGGCATCGCGTCTAGTCTGCCTGACAGTCGGGCGTATAGTCCTTCCCCCACCACTGTTAGGCTTTCCGCATCTATTGACGCCCCGCGTGGGACTCAATAAGGGCTTTGGACCAATAGTTAGGGCAAGTGTGTTATCTGATCATGTCAACACTGTGTGGGATAGGTCGAGCGAATATGGGAACCGACAATCCGAAAAGTACCGACATTTATTGGTCCCCTGATGACGTGTCACTCCTAAAGGACATCACGTGTTGGCTGATGATACATGCATACTTTTGCTTATAAATTATAGACTTTGAAATTCATTTGACAGAGAACTTAATTTCAAAAATCACCTTCTAACTATAAAATTTAGAGCTACAGAATCCTAGAAAGAGAAACATAACATTGGACTGTGACATTGGACCTTGATTTGGACCTCAGCTCGAACTGTCCACTGTCGGCCCTACTCCCCTCAGCCTTTGTCCTCATGACATTGCCACTCCTCAGGCCCTGTCTGGAAAGCCTTTTTTTCATGCCCTTACTCCACTCTTACTGTATCCAACGACTGATTACTTGGTAGCTGACATGGATTGTATCCTTTGCGCCACCTCCACGTAAGCTACAAACCCACTTCCTTGGCATCAACTCTTAAATAGCTTTTAAAATCAGCTTTAAGTTATTTTTAACAAGTTTAGTTATAAAATTATGGATAATGTTTGGATAAAAATCACTGATTACTTGATTTAATTAGTTTAATATGTTTGCCATACAGCTTTGAACTTAATTTTATCAAGATCAAATCAAGTTTACATCTTATAATCAATGTGAAACATGCTCTTGGACTATCTTTCTTTCTTTTTCTTTTTAATTGGCTAACTATTTCGTGCCCATCAGTGAAATGAGCCACTTTTTCTTCCTAGTAAGCAGCTTACAGAAACCATACATCATGACTAATGCATCCAAAGGTTCAACAGCCTAAAAACAAGCACGAGGCAGACCACCTAGACCTAGTATACTCCAAGACAGCAACAACCCTGCCTTCACCTAAATTTCAAAAATCTGCCACATGAAGTGCTGCAAATAACTGAGAGGAAAAGAGTTATTCCGTTCCATAACCCTTTCAATTTCATTCCATAAACATAACCCATGATGCAACATAACATTAGCGTTATTGATTACGCATTTACTTATAGCAACTGAAGGCAATAAATAAAGCATCTAAAGAGAAAATGGTATGAATGAGAAAACAAACGACAAAGACTCTGCAACTTAAAGGTCTCATTTGGTAACGCTCTTTGTTCTTTTTCTTTTTTTTTCCTTTTTTCTCGCAAAGACTAGAACAGGAACATCAGTCTGACCTGAAGGTTAAAAATTCGAACTTCAAAATCCAATTGCCTATTAGCAAGAAGCTAAAGAAGAAAAATAAGTTAATTAAGCAGCAATTAATCAATCAATTCCGATTGCCAAACAGTGCCACAAAAATTGACGTTTACTACGTTACTTTCCTTACCATTCCTCCTCAACCAATTCCGAGACTTACGTCTGAGACTCATTTCATGCCAAATCTGGAAAAGCCAAGTCAGAGAAGAGAAGCTAGTGAAGCTTTTGAATCGAATGGCAAGAGAAAATTGGCTTCTTCATTTCGTCTCTTTTGCCCTCTTCAATAGATGGAAACTTCAAGGTGAGTTTTCAGAGCTCTACATCTCCATGCAAGTGCTAGTTGGCTGTAGATTCAAGTTTCTAACTGTGTAGACAATTAGTGAACCTCTGCTTCCTCTGTTTTTCCTTGGTAGCCAAACTTCCTTTCACTTTTTCTCTTGATTCGTCCTATAAACCTTAATTCTCTCAAAAGGGTGTTACCATTCAACAATGATCTTTAATACCCATCTCGGATTTTCTCTGATTTTCTTCGCGTTCACCATAATCCCTGTTTCTTCATCATCAAGCAACTCCTCTGTTTCAAACTCTGATTCCTTTGTGTTATCTTGTGGAGTTTCAAGTAATGCCACTGATGCCGATGGCCGGAATTGGATCCCGGACTCTAAATATCTCACCTCTTCCGATAATTCTGTCACCGCCACTGCTCAATCGCAAGACCCTTCTTTGCCTTCCACTGTTCCATACATGAATGCCAGAATCTTCAAATCTGAAGCCACATACAAATTCTCAGTATCTCCCAATAGTAGCCACTGGGTTCGACTCCATTTTTACCCCTCTTGTTACAGCACTTACAATTCATCTGCCGCCTATTTTTCAGTAATCACAGGTGATTTCACCCTTCTTAGCAATTTTAGTGTATTTATAACAGCACAAGCTCTCACGCAAGCTTATATCATTAGGGAATTCTCTCTCCCACCAATCCAATCTGGCACTTTAAACCTCACCTTCACACCCTCATCAGCATACAACGGGACTTTTGCCTTTGTAAATGGAATTGAGATCATTTCAATGCCGGAAATTTTCCAATCGACGCCTATGGTTGGGTTTTCAGACCAGTTCATTGAGGCAGAAAACTCTACAGTGCAGACAATGTATAGGCTCAATGTTGGTGGGCAATATATTCCGGCTAATAATGACTCCGGGCTAAGTAGGACATGGTATGATGATTCACCATATATATTTGGTGCAGCCTTTGGTGTTACCTCTGAAGCTGATAAGAATGTGACAATTTCTTATCCTACTGATGTGCCTAATTACATTGCACCTACTAGTGTTTATAGCACAGCGAGGACGATGGGGCCAAACAAGGATATTAACAAGAATTACAACCTGACATGGTTGTTCCGAGTTGATGCAAATTTCACGTACCTTGTGAGGTTTCATTTTTGTGAGTTCCAACTCTCAAAGATTAATCAGAGGGTGTTTGGAATTTTCATTAACAACCAGACAGCATTTGCAACTGCAGATGTGATTGCATGGACTAAAGCAAAGGGAGTGCCGGTGTACAAGGATTATGCACTATATGTTAGTGAGAAAAGTGGTGATGTTGAGTTGTGGGTGGCCCTGCAGCCTGCTGTTTCTGAGAAGCCTGAGTTCTATGATGCAATCCTCAATGGATTGGAGATCTTTAAGATTAACGACACAAGAGGGAATTTGGCAGGTGCAAATCCTGTGCGAGCGCCTTTGCCTCAGGCCGACTCACAGCACAAGAGGTCTTTTGCACCATCAAAACCCGATAACCGTGGCACAATTATTGGTTCGATTGTAGGAGGATTGGCTGGCTTCGGTATAGTTGTTGGGCTCATACTTTTTTTCAAGCATAGGAAGATGATAGCCAATGGAGAGAAGTCTAGCTTGGCTGGTTGGTTGCCTGTTTATGGTAGTTCTTCCTCTTCAGCGATCTCCGGGAAGAGTAGCATGAGTAGCCACCTTTCCACGTTCGGTGGAGGTCTCTGTCGACATTTCTCATTAGCGGAGATTAAACTTGGTACTAATAATTTCGATGAGTCCCAAGTTATTGGGGTTGGAGGATTTGGAAAAGTTTATAAAGGCACTATTGATGGAAGGACTAAAGTTGCCATTAAGAGAGCTAATCCATCTTCTGAACAAGGTATCCATGAATTCCAAACCGAAATTGATTTGCTTTCCAAGCTAAGACACCGTCATCTGGTTTCTCTGATTGGGGCTTGCGAAGAAAACAAGGAGATGATTCTGGTTTATGATTACATGGCTAATGGGACTCTTAGGGAGCATCTTCATAAGACTAACAATCCTCCTTTGTCTTGGAAACAAAGGCTGGATATTTGTGTTGGTGCTGCAAGGGGACTTCACTATCTTCACACTGGAGCAAAGCACACCATCATCCATAGGGATGTGAAAAGTACAAACATTCTGCTGGATGAGAGGTGGGTTGCAAAGGTTTCTGATTTTGGGCTGTCGAAAACTGGTCCAACTCTCAATCAGACACATGTTAGTACAATGGTGAAAGGTAGTTTTGGCTACTTGGATCCGGAGTACTTTCGACGCCAACAGCTGACGGAAAAGTCTGATGTTTATTCTTTTGGGGTAGTCCTCTTTGAGGTGTTGTGTGGCAGGCCTGCTCTTAATCCTAGCCTTCCAAAGGAACAAGTTAGTCTTGCAGATTGGGCATTGCATTGTTACAGAAGAGGCATTGTAGAGGATATTATTGATCCACATATTAAGGAGGAGATTAATCCAGAGTGCTTGATGAACTTTGTCGATACAGCTGTTAAGTGCTTGTCTGATCAAGGGATTGATCGCCCGTCCATGGGCGCTGTACTATGGAATCTCGAGTTTGCGCTTCAGTTGCAGAGCAATCCAGATGGACCAAAACTGGTCGTGGAACAGAAGGCTAATGATGCTTACATGCATGCAACATTGTTGGGTATTGAAGAGGAGGGTGAACCAAGTGTTGAATCAGGGGACCAAAGTGCAAATGCAGTCTTCTCACAATTGGTGAATCCACAGGGGAGATGAAGTGAATTGCATGACCTGCTTGGTTTAATGTGGCACCAGTTAGAGCGTGTGCGCACGTGTGCGAGTATATTTAGGCACCATCTTAGCAGCCCTTCTTCGCTGATGGTTTCCCAATTTGTTTGTTATACATTAATGTACAGTAGACAGATGAAGAGGCTTGAAGCATGGTAGTATTAGGTTCATCATGCATGATTTATGCTCAAAGCCTATAGGGAGTAATTACAGTGTAATAAGTATTAAGCTCCTCTGATTATCTAACACAACTTAAAGACACCGACAGCACATCTTACGGACACACCTAATGGAACTTCAGTCTTCAAGCACATTAGCGTAGTTAAATAGACCCTTTGCCTCCTTATCTGGTCCATTGTCCCTGTTCTCAAGCTAAATCAAGGGTTCAACCGTTCAATGACTTGGTTGCTGCAGATTTATTTGAGTTAATACTTCTTTAGAGAGAGAGAGAGAGAGAGAGAGAGAGAGAGAGAGAGAGAGAGAGAGAGAGAGAGAGATATCCTATCACAGATTTAAAACTGGTCTGCCGAAGAGGCCAAGACTGTTGCCATAACCAAAATGGACTTCTATATCGTCAAACTCAATATTTGCTGTTAACTCCCTTGCTTTTGATGCAAAGGCTCTTCCTCCCAAGAAATGCAAATGAAAGATGATAGTCAAATCAAAAAATAAAGAGAAATAGGAAAGAAGGTACAAAGGCAATAAGGAAAGCAAATTGGTCGGAGACTATCCAACCCAAATATTTTGTACGAACAGGCTTTACATGGTGTACCTGTTTACTTTGTTCATTCCCAACTACCTTTTACGGATTGGCCCATTTGTAACTCCATAATTTATACCCAACAAAATACTCTCTCTCTCTCTCTCTCAAAAACACACAGAAACACACACAACTTTAAAACACAAAGAAACACACAACTTAAAAATTTTGATGCCAAGATGCAGTAGGCAATTCTTTTGATCACTGTTTGGATGCTTAACAGCAGAAACTTATCATTAAAGCAAAAAATGAAGGTAAGTAATCCGCTTTTAGGCTCATTTCTTGCACTTTTGTTGGGGGAGAAACTTCTATTCCATTAGCTATTAACACTGTGGAACCGGTGGGACTCCCAGCTAGGAATTTGGCATGCGTGCAGCCTCCTTTGTCACATATCTATATAGACGGAAAGAGAAATCCTACCACAGCTTTTTGCTTTTTTTTATTGTCTTTTCTCCATCGACCAATCCAGCTCTTCTGACACTTTGTTAGATTGCACCAGTGATCCTTCACAGAAAGACCAGACATCTTCAACTCTAAAGAAAACACAGTAAAAGATAACGCCTACATAGCCCTGCAAAAGTAAGCACTGAGTCACAAGCCTTCCATGCACCATGCAGTCGTCTAAACAGAAGCTTTTTGACTTCGGAACCTTCATTCAGCTCCACAACAATGGAGCTCTCTTCATTTATGTGGATGACCAATCAAAACTGACAAGCACAAGTCTCACCAAAAATTAGCACGTATATAGAAACTTCATCCATAGGTTTTGAAAGTCTCAAGAATCAAGAGAGGGGAGTCAGACATCCCTCTTTTTGGGTGTTTGTAATTTGGTCTTTTCTTGGATCCAGCCATGGTGGGCATTTCTATGAAATTGTTTCTCGGGAGGTGTCAGCAAAACTTGGCAAACTTGAATGCAAGTGGGTACATGAAGGAATTGGAGTAAGTGAATCTGATAATTTGGCTGGTCCTCAAAGGCCTTCCTCCATTGACCAAGCAATCATCGTAAGCGAGCCTCTTGAAGGTTCTTGGGTTGACTATTCTCGCAGAGGCAAACCAACCACAGTGGATGTGGATATTTGAAGGGGCACAGCCAGAATGAACACAGGTGTTCACTATCTGAACTATGTACTGTGGTATCCCAGATGATGATCCTATGCTTTGTGAAATGCTTAGATCCCTGTTTGAGCAAGACCCTGATGCATACAAAAGAAACTATTGTTAGTACTAGAAGAGCACAAAAACCTCACTAGGCAGTTGTTAATTTGTTCCTAAGAGAGTACTATGAGAGTCGTAAACTCGAATATCGTGCGTTCGACACTCGGCGAAACATGTGGCTTGTGGGTAATTGCGTGTATAGGCACAATGCAGGAGGGTTTTTGGTCTAAAAATAACACACAAAGACAAACCTATCTGGAAGTACAAGAATAGGAGAATTAACGAGTACATGTTCTCTCTAAACAGAAAGGTGTAATTGAGATTAGAAATTCTACCGTATAACATAAGTTTTCTGTGGTTAAGGTATGCCTCTATGGAAGTGGTTGTGTTGCTACCTCCATGGTCTGAGTGCAAATGCTTGCTGGATGAATCTGTCAAAATGGGGAAGAAAGGCAGCATTCAAGGGACATTAGGTGCGTTGGGCTTCTGAGAGAGAGAGAGGAAGGATAAGAAGGAAGCAAGTAACAGAAAAGCCAGAGGTTAATTGTACTGGCATACCTGAATGATTCAGTCCCATATTGCAGACTGTAATGATGATGATGGCCACCACCAAGAAGAAGAAGAAAGTATACGCTGCAGATACCCTCATGATGCCCTGAGTCCTGACGCTTGAGTGCAGCAAAGAAGCAAACTGTTCTCAGAGTTTGTTACTTTGGATTCTCATCAATCTGCTTGTTAGGATTCAATTCCAAACTATTAGTGCAAGTGTGAGAGTGTGTGTGTGTGTGTATTTGTGGATGGAGAGAGAGAGAGGGGGGGGGGGGGGATGGGATCTATAGGGTGAATGAATGGCCCCCTGCTGGCATATATACATACAACAAAGATGGTTTAATGAGACAGGTACAAACGGAAGGTAATAGGGACAGGCTTTGAAATTTTGAGGACCAGTAGCACCAATTCACACTAGCAATCTCTTCCGTGTTATTCCAATGGGAGAAACTTGTGCGGTAAAGGGCTCATCATCATGGTCACGAGCTCACAGAAACAGAAGCTATTCATTCATAAATTTACCGTTGAATCAAAATCACGTTACATTGTGATCGATTGTGTTCAGGCCACAATGAGAACTGTTTGTGGTTGCTTTTTCCAGTTCACAATACTTTAGTCTTGATCCACAAGCGAAAAATATTTTCATAGAAATTCAGGATTAAAATGGTTATAACAAAGGGTAACGGTCATCGCGTATAATAAAACCAAGTTTGAACGAAAGATCAGTCAATAGCATAATACTCTTGCAGCTATGCGGCGAATGCCAGCTACAACAGTACAACCATACAATTGGACAGCCAAGTCCTCTGTCCAAAAGATCCTCAATACATGGTTCTCTGTTGCCAAACTTTACATTGAGATTTTTTAAGCAGTTTCAAGTCTTGCAGGGGAAGTAAATTCTCGAAGACATAGCTTTGCATAGTCAAATGAGCATTGGTTTTGGGTAAGTGTGCCAACGAAGTCTGTCTTGTCCGAACAGACTTCAGAATCTAGTTACGAGGAATTTGAGGACTAACAAGAGTGCGAAAGTCCAAGGTTATCCATTGTTCATCACCTCCTTACAAACTTTTTCAAAAGGAGTTACCCTAAAACTTGCTTCCTTTTCTTTTTCAAACGGGTGTCATTCCCAATTGATTGCAATAGAGGGATAAAATTTGTTGCTTTGAAATCAAGCATCCATGATATTGATATAGCTTCTGCTTGGCCTGGTGTTCTGTGCTATCCCTCTTCTTAAGGAGTAATCTTTAGGTAATGAATGACCGCTCAATTCAAAGTGTAACTGTAACCACGTGTAGGTGAATCTTGGCACGCGATCTCACTTTGCCTTAGATGACGAGTCTATGTTGCTTAATCTAAATATAATTATTCATTCTAATGACCGTTTCATGACTCTCTGCAGTCAAATTGATCAAAATTGCCTTTTCTTCCGATCCTTTCACCCAAGCGTTCGTCCTTTTTCTTCTTTTATATCACTGCGATAAAGAAAAAAAATTATTTTGTACACATATAGTTTACTGTACATGCAAGCAGAGAGTCTGATATTAGAAGGGATATTTGATTTCTTTTGACCGGCAACGACGATTACAACAATCTTAACACGAACCTCGGAACAATCTCTCCTGGACACGGGATCAACTCTACAAGGCTGTCTAAGGCTTGTGGAAGATCGAACATTTTACTTTCCAGGTCCTGGATTCAATTAAGACAATCAAATGGAGTTACATAAGCGAGTGCAATCTCTCTTTTGCTGCAGTTGCGTGGACAATGCCTGAAATTCCTCTTGGCCTTGTACTTCCCTGATGGGGTGCATCGGTTGGTCAAAAAGCAAAATTTGGACGTCCGTTCCACACGCTTAGCTCGTACTTGTTCTTCTTTTCACTTTGTTTTACTTCCAAATCCCACCCCTCTACCCCAGTCAGTCCCCTATGCAACCAAGTACACCATAGAAGAGAGAAGCTTTAGAAAGGACAAAAGTCCATCACAAGTCAGCTGTAACAAGATAGGTTCATAGCAGTATATAGCCCTCCTATATATGCTCATCACAGCACAAAGTTAATTTTTCCACTTTGTGCCAAAACCTACTTCTATCTTTTCGTAGACCTATCTCCAAAAACCTGTTTACACACACACACACACACAGAGTCCCAGCTCCCAAACCAAGAAAACCCAACATGCAGATCTAGATGCCTATGACCATAAATATCACAATTTTCAACGTACACCATCACATACCCCGTCGGACAAGAAGGCTAGTGAGTTTTGAATCACTTGGGGCGTGTAAATGTAGTGACTATCCGGATGCTTGGGGCCAACTGTCCAAATTGTGATAAAATTAAAGTAGTGTTCAAAGGCCTAATTATGCAAGTCTTTGATATAATTCATACATGAATGCGTTTTAGTTTTTAGAAGAGTTCTGCTACCTTTTTTTTTTTTCCCTTTTAAACAATCAATACATAGCTTTGAAGAATTACTCGAGAGTAGCATCGTTATGGAGAAAACCTTTAACTGTTTTCGTGCATAAGTGAGGCATCACAGTAAACAATCTAAATCATTCTTACCCAATCGCCACAAATGCATGGAAGAATACCTTTTTAAGTGTTTATTGTCTGAATGTAAACTTATGCACAACGTCGTCAATCTATTCCCCAAAATTTTTAATGTCTTGTTAACATTTGTTACGCCAATTTTGTCTTACCAATTTATTAAGACTGAAAAAGTACCCTTTTTAGGAATGATGAAAACTGAGAACCCTTAGGGCCTGTACATTTACACTTTTTATTTTGTGTATTTGTATTGTGTTTTCGTTTGCATTGTTTTGTATCCGATCACAAATTATAGTTGTGTACTTTTATAATTTTCACCACTTTTTTGTGTCTACCTTTTCCAGTTATTTTTTGTATGTTTACCGTTTTCATTTCCGTTTTCATAACTGTTACCATCATTTTTTTCCGGTATTACCCTTACTGCTTCTTTGATGGATCTTTTTCTTTCTTTTACGATCGTATTCCCAAATTAAGGATGCCAACCGAAACCAAATCAATGGGGTTCTTTTTCCCCGCAGGATTCCCAAATCATAAAGAATGATTCCCAAATCAGAGAGTATTACCTTCCTCTCATAGTTTTAACAACGTGAGAATCCTGAACTCAAGCTCAGTTTGTGATGAAGTTGATTCCGGGCATGTTTTTCTAGAAGATCTTGTTCCCTTGGCAGTGGAAAAGATTGAAGCCCTCTTAATCAAAGGATTGAGAATTCAGTTCGGCATGGCAGACGAGGAAGCGCCTTCAAGCATTAGGCTACAGTCTATTGAGAAAGCCTTCTTAAACAAGGCTAATGCCATTGACGAGTGCGTTTCAGGCGCATGACTCTTGAGACCTATGGATCTTCCACTAAATCCAGACTTCCATTACCTCCAACCTCCGGGTAGTGGAGTCCAACTGAGCTGAACACACTCTTGCGTGTCTCAAGTGGGTCTTCGCACTGGCGTCTCTTGCTTCTATGCCTTGGCACATCAAGAGTTTGTGTTGGTATGGCCATATGGGGCAGCTTGAAGGGATGGGGTGAGAATGAGTTGAAGATCCAGGCAATGGATCTAAAAATTAGAGAGAAACTGGGGTGACTTCCTCTGTAACGATGAAGAGAAAGACGGTGAAGAGAGAGACGGTGAACATCGCCTTCCCTCTGTAATGAGGAGAGAAAGGGTAAACAGTGGCATCGGGTGGATTTCTCTGACATGGATTCATCTGTGTCGAAAAAAGGTGAAAACACCTCTGAGCTGTTTTTTCTTTTTTCGGTACTATTTCGATATTGTATCCAAAATGATAAAAGTACAAAAAAAACGAATATCTTTTTTGCCATCATTACAAAATTAGAGTAGAAAAAAAAATACGCTCCCTTACTTTCTAGATTTTAATAAAATTATGATAGTTAAACCTTACCATGGAGAACAAGGGAGTAATTTTTTTCGGTGATCACCATGCATGGCCACATGACATTCGCCTTCAATCATCAATTCAACGGTGGAACACCGCGTACATCTATTCTCCTGGTAGACATAGCTTTTGTGCTCACAAAAACAAAGGAATTATGGAGGCCTTGAATACCTCGTGAATCCAATTGCCATAATTACAAAACCATAATCATAACTGCAAGACATTGAAGTTTCACCAATGCGCAGTGCCCACCTAGAAGGCTAGAACCTACACCCTCGCGGACTGGAAAACCTACACACCCTAGTTATAGCTTCATTCGCCATATCTGTGCACATATCAACATGTTTGCATGAACGAAGAAGAACAGTTGCCAAATTATGCCAAGAGAAAACTATGCATACATGCACTAAACCTTGTACGTTAATGGCACAAAAGAGCTTTTACCTGTTTTTGGTTTCTGCATGTGAAGGGAGTAAAGAGTGGCAGGCTGGTGGCTGCAGGAATATTGCTCTAACAATTAAGGAGAATGCTCGGGTGGCAGGCTGGCGGCTGCAGTAGACATGTTCATTCGTTTTCATTTACCTGTCGAGCTGAAGTCAACTGAAGTTGGGCTAATTGATTTGGATCTTCATGGGCTGGACTGAGTACAGCATTTTGTTCAAAACATTCAACCCTAATGTTCGGCTTGCCCCCTAGCTCCAATGGACCCAAAACAAACCCGCTATAAGTTTTGCCTTGGACTCGAACCCGTACCAAAATTTTGTTCAAGATATACGCTCTTGATGTCATACCAAGAAATTTCTGATCGAATTGTCACGTCTGCTAAAACTTGAAATGGTTAATGTTGAACACAGGTAAAAAATGAATCTGTAGTTACGACTTAGGTGCCCTGCCTTGAATTAGCTCACAAAGGAAGCAGCTAGCAGTGGATTACCCCTGCAGAGGTTTGTCAATTTTGTATTCATAGTGATCATTAAGATTATTGAACTATTGTATCCTTATCATATGACCTAACTACTTACTTGCTCGGTTGACTTCAATGATCAAACATCATGGAATAAAGAGCATGCATGCTCTAAGATACTAATAATATAGAAACTACAGGTGGGCGGTTTGGATCAACCAATCATGTCTCTTGTAATGAGTTTTGGGGTAACTCCTATATCCACGAACAGTTTCGTACATTTCGCTAATGGCGTCTCTTCTACATTATCATCTTCCTTCACTCCTCTTCATGCAGAGGTGTCAAAGGGCCGGGCTTGGGCTGGCCCAGCCCGGGCCTAGCGGGTCAGAAAAAGGGCCGGGCCATTTTGGGCTTCGGGCCTTGTAAACCGGGCCCGGGCCGGGCCCAAATCTTGGAAATGGAGGCTTTATCCAGGCCCAAGCCCTAGGCCCTAACTTTAGGGCCGGGCCTAGGGCCTCCCCAAGCCCCTTTTTTTTGTGTTGAAAAAATACTCATTTACAAAATAAATACAATTGATAGGCCCTAAACCATTCAATATCGTTCTTGTGATTAATGAAGTACCTTAGAGCTTTACGTTTACTCTATTTGAGAATATTGATTAGCAACAAAGAGTAATTTTGTTCGCAAAAAGACAATCTTTTCACATGAGTAAATATAAAGAAATGTGCATGTCCAAAAAGTTAAAATAAAAAAGTAAAATATGAGGTGTAGAGAGAATGATGTGTGAGAAAGAAGGGGGAAAGGAAAAAAAATGACTCAAAATGGTTTAGGGCCAAAGGGCTGGGCCAAAATAGGGCCGAAAAGAGGGCCAAAAACGGGCCAAGGGCTGGGCCTGACCCGGGCCATTTTTGGAAAATATTAGGCCTGGCCCTAGCTCAGGCCCAAGGCCCTACAGGTTAGGGCCAGCGCTATTCATGCTTAGGGCCGGGCCAGCCCTGGCCGGCCCGCCTGCGGCCTGGCCCTTTTGACATCTCTATCTTCATGGCCCTTCTTTACACCGGCATCCATGGAAATTCTGTCAAATCATCCAACTCCGCATGCCCTTCTTTCGACTGCAGCAACGACCTCGTTATTGGCTACCCTTTTTGGCAACAAAGCCAACAGCCTGACCACTGTGGATACCCTGGTTTCCAGGGGCGGAACTACACTTGTACGAGGGGGGTGCTATAGCCCCCCTCAGATTTTGAAAAAAAAAAAACAAAAATATATAGAGTGTTTTTTTTTCATTTGCAACTTTTCCTTTCTCTCTCTTTCTCTCTCTCTCCTCCTTTCTCGGCTTTCACAGTCACCGCAGCACGCCGGCACGGCGACACCTCTCCTCTTCTCTCGGCTCTCTCCGTCACCGCGGCAGGCAACACGCCGGCACCACCCACGGCCACCTGTCATCGGCTCGGCTCATCGGCAGTGTAACGCACTAACGTCGGTCGCCGTGGGGTCAAGTCAAGCTCTCACACCGGCACCTCTCCTCCTCTCTCGACTCTCTCAGTCACCGCGGCACGCCTCACGCCGGCACCACCCACCGACCCACGGCCACCATCGGTAAGGTAACGCCGGTCGCCATCCCCCGATTTTGAAGAGCGAAGCCGGCGAAGGCCCTCCCCAGTCCGACGGTCCCCACCCCAACTCCGGCCAGTCCCCACCCAACTCTGGTGACTCCGGCCAGATCAGATCTGGCAGATCTAGCTTAGATCTACCGTCTACGAGCCGACGGATGAACCGAGGAAGTTTCGCCACTGCCGTTCGACGGTCACATTGCTTGAAATAGTGAAATTGCATATCTGACTTTGAGTTTCAGTCACCGACGACATTGCGACAACGACACCGTTCTGATTTCTGAGGACTGAGGTCATTGTGCATTTTGAACAATTTTTTTTGCTATTGAATCTTGATTATTTGATTAATAATTTTATATTGTTAGTTGTGTATTTGATAATTTATATTATTAATTGATACTTTATGGATGTTAATCGTGCATTGAGCACTTGAGATTTGAGATTGTTGATGGAGGATGAGACCCAATTAGATTTTTATCCCATTTGAGCATTGATTATTTGATTGATAATTTTATGTTGTGTTAATTGTACATTTAAAAATTGAGATTATTTTCATGCTGATTATATGTTGTTAATTGTGCATTGAGCATTTGAGAATTGAGATGGTTGATGGAGGATGAGACCCAATTGAATTGAGATGTCGGATATGTGATTTAGTTGAATGGTGGGTCGAAAAGTGCACTATATTTTTGTGTGCTATTTTACTTATAAAAATATTTATCTCCTTCGATATATTTTTAGCCCCCCCCCCCCCCCCCCCGCGATGAAATCCTGGTTCCGCCACTGCGTGTGAGGCCAGTGGTGGCTTTTGTGGGCATGGTGGTGATGGTGTTCATCGGAAGTTCTTTTGCTTTTGCGGGGATGGCCGTCAGCTTCCGAGCCGCCACGATACCGGTGAATTTTTATACATGGTTTAATCTAAAAATTGTGGTGTCGCGTGTTTCTTTGTCTTTTTCTGTGAAGCATCTCGATAAGAAGGTTTAAAAAAAAAACTAATGGGCTAAACGTAAATTGATATACTGAAATAAGAAATAAAAAAAGTGTATAATAGTATGAAATAATGTTCATTTAGAGAAGTTCTACCGTTTTTCTTACTGTAACATAAATTTTGGTATAATCTACCACCAGCTTGGTAGTCAACACCTAATTTTTTTCTACTAAAGGTTGTTGGTATCGATATACACTCTCGTATCAAGAAATATACAATTAACAATGTTGGAAATAATCCATTAAAATAAAATCTTTTTGTTAAGCAAGTACTTGAAATGAAAAAAGACAATACAAGTAAACAATTACCTTTAATTACTTGTATAAAAGAAATTGTCCATTTACCTCGATTGCCTTTTTGGAACATAAAACTTACCAAACGAAGTATCCTTAATCTCGAGTACCTCAGATGATAGGTAATAAGTTAACAGCTAGGATGAGGCGCGGACTAGGTCGCTCTCTTTAAGACGATTCGCGCCCCTTCGGATAATTACCGATGCAGCAAGGTTTCGACGCGTCGCCTCCAGGATACAACAGCCCAGCTTATAACTGTAGCTCCATTCGCATTTTCTGCACTATCGAATGAAGCAGAAGCTTCACTCAACACCCTTCTTTGCCCAAATTATTTTTCAAAATAAACGAAACTCAAGTGTATATATATAGTGGCAATGAAACACTTCCTTTCAACACATCACATAAGATGATAAGCTAGTCATCAAGATGATACCACTAAAGAGAGGTGTTGTTCGTAACCCATGAAGGAAAAGCCAAAGAAAAAGGAGGGTTCTTGAACAATGTGGTGACACAAACTTGTATGGTGAAAGTATAATTGTCACTCACCACAAAACATCCACTATACAATATACATATATATAGTAGCTTTAAAATGTAACTCATGACCATTAAGTTTTTCATTAAAATGTAGGTTACAAAAAGTTATAAGGATTAATTTAAAGCCACTAAAATGTAATAAAAACATACTATTAAAAATATTATAATGAGGTGTTATGGCTCATCATAACATATTATAATGAGGCACTTAAACCAATATTTTTTATTTTTATTAAAATACTCTAACAATCCCCCACTTATTTTAATAAAAATAGACATAACCTTATTTGGGCAAAGATAGAACATCATGCATCATGAAAGTGGCACTGCCTTGAAACCTTCACTTAGTGTTTCAGCAATTCCCGTGCTAGAGTCAAAGTGGCTCAGCCTTGAAACGATGACTACTTGAGAGCACGTAGAATTGTGTCACACGCATGACATTCCAGGTGTTCTCGACCAAGCTTCTCAAGCCAGCACGTTATGGCCATGTGCTTTATCCCAGCTTTCATGAGTGCTCTAGAGAATCAGCCCAATTCTCATAGGAAGCGGCCTCACTTCCACACTCATATAGGTGAGTCTATCAAGGATGCTCTCGTAACTAATACATCCCACCCGTATGGGCTATAGAACTCATTAAGAGATTATAAATAATCTCAACCTCCAATATCGTTACGAGAATATGTACTTACACCATAGGGAGGGACAATATGTCATGAGACAAGAATAGTACATGTATAATCACAAGTCACTCTATAATTCGTTGGTCTCCTTGCCTAGTTCTTGGGATCTCCAGTCCCTAGGAGGTTGTATCCTTATAGGTGACTTATACAATTTTGGGCTTAAGTCCCATCCCCCTCGATGTATATCAGACCTTTGCCTCTAGCTAGAGTTTCATAATTTTCACATAAATTTTCTTTTAACAAAGATCTGATTAACAGGTGGTATACGTGAACTTCCTCAAAATCACAATAACCAACCTGTTTTTCCATTCCCGAGGCAACGCCTGCCTTACCTCGACCATATTATACCATCTGGTTAGAAAGCCAAGTTTCTCGAGGCAACACTTTATGTACGTCCCATGTAACACCATGACATTTTTAATTTTGGGACATATCTCGAGGCAACAAGTATTTCTTCGTGAGAAGACAAGGGTCATCAATTCCTTCCCAAAGAGATGGTCTTTTCCAAAAATCATGCTAGTAGTCAGTAGTCTTGTTACTAGGAATCACAAATATGTGACCAGTAGCCTACTACTAGGAGCTACTTTACCTTTTGTGGCCATTGGCCTATTACTTACCAGAGATGCCTCCATCTTTTGATTGCACAAGACCTTACAACATTTCAATTTGTAAAAATTCTTACTTAAAAGTGGTGATCATGCAATCAAATCACTCAGATTGGTTTCCTCCTTTTTTTAAAAAAAGTAAAACCACTATGATTGACATTTTCCTTCAAAAATCTCATAATATTTTGAAGAAAATTATGTTTTATAAATTAACTTTAAGAATGACCACGTCTTAAAATACTTTCGCACAGCCTTGAAAAATTCTAATTTTAAGGATCTCTATCCTTCTTTCCTTTCAATATGCTACTATGCATGATCTTAGAAGCTTTGCAAGGCTCATCTCTTTGTAGAAACTCGTGGAAGAGATAGTCAATTTTAAGAAACTCAACCAGAGGTTTTTTTGAAAATTACTAGGTTTCCGAACCTTGAAAAACCTTTCCATAGGACTGAATGTTGCACATACCCAGCATATAATAAAAGATTATGTTGCTAAAGAAATCCATCCATTTTCAAATTAGTTTATCAGCACAAAACATACACCAACTTATAAGAGCTCATTGCTTTGGTAACCTCATTAACTAAAGGATCCAGCCATATGACTTCATGACAATCACGATATGATGACTATTAAGGAGGAAATCACGTAAGAATATCTTTAAAAATCTTATAAACATAAGCATACTATATCATACACTTGGATCGACTTACTTAATCGTCAATCTTGTACTTATATAGTGGTCCAAAAGTTTTGACTCAAATCGTGCATGTGTCTAATTTTATACTCGTCCAAAAATGCTCTTTATTTTGGTATAACCTCGAATGTCTAGATTTCTTCATTCACTTAGAAAACATGCTATATGCATTGCTTAAAAGCTTTCATTCATGGTCCATCAAACATTGATGATTACCACTAGTTCATTAAAGATAATGTCAAGCTGACTATCTCATACTTTATGCACATCGGGCATAAGCTTATAAAAAGCGTGCATATCATCAATGACAAGTAGATTAAATATTATTGGTTAGACCAACAGAACTAGTCATACTTACCATGCACATGAAGCCAATAATACATGTGCTAAGATAATTGTTATCAAACTAGTAATCACAAAAAGCAGCAAACTAATATACCTTAACACACGCATCAAGAGTTGCTTAATAACAATCATAGAAGCAACGTAAACATGATAGCTTGGCCATCAACGATTTGGGACAATAACTGAACCTAGTGATGTGATTGTGCATAACATTTTCAATGACATTGCAGTAATCACATGACACCACCCGCAGCTCAAAAAGGGATGTGTTTGTGTGTGTAATCTTTTATAGGTCCTCTCTTTTTTGTTTAAAGAAGAAACTTGAACCCTTAGAAACTAATGACAATATATTAAAAGATAATTTGGCCTTCCCAACTTGCATATAGATATATGTGTGTGATCTTATGATCATGATCCAATAACTGGATCAAGAGAAGTAACTAATACTTTCACATTTTTTTCATAATTTTTGCTGCTTTTATAACTTTTGCTTCGTGGGTTACGTACTCAAGGTAATCTCATTATTCAGTAGTTGGTGTAGTTTTTTAAAGCGAGAATCTACATGTATCTCATGAAGCAAAGCCCCTTTTTATCTGAATACTCACTCAACGTAAATAGTAACTACTAAAAACTCTAGGAGTGAATCAAATTAGATCAAATTAATTCCATTTTATTTCTTTCTAAAGTATGTGCCAGCCAAAGTAGCACATATAAGCACAAAAGTGCCAAGCTGTATTTCAGTAACATATTTTCTTTAAAAAAAAATTGTGATGGGGCTATATCATTATATATACACGACCAAACAGCACATCAACAGAGATCACACCAAACATCTAGAACTCTAAACTTGTTATACTTGTTCTAGTGTTGTAATTGCTTCTTATGCCCAGACATCTTTCATTTTCAGCCCAATATCCAAAGTTATAATCTACAAAGTACATTTTCATGTTTTACCGCCTTAACATGCAAATTTGAGTCTTTGACATTTGTTAACTTCTATTATTCTTTTCAAGTGTTATTCCGACTTACAGCCGGTCAAACCATTATAGGTTTCGCGTGTTCAGGATTAAAATAAGTCTCCATAAAAGTTCTCAAAATGCTCTATCTTCAATCACTCAAAATCTGGTGAAATTAAGAGCTTTATTAGCTACTAAAATTCCCATCAAGCCCAACTGGGAACACAAGCAAATATTTCCTTAAAACTTTGATTTCCTCAAAACTCTCGTCTTGCAGGTGTGTAAAGGGTATATCCTACACTTACACGTTATGAAAACATTCATATTTCAGCTTGATGAGTTACAAACAATCCCATATTTGCTTAGCGTTAATTTTGCCAAATGAAACTGTTATATCAGAATTTAATATATATCAAGCAAATACAACCCAATCAGACATTCACATAAGAATCTCCCCATATTCAACCTAACGGCCACTACGTACACAACCTCTAATTGACTTTAATTGCATAAATTTCAAAGTTAACAAATTCACGCAAATCACAATGGATTTCCACCAAAATCTGGCATGCATATGTAATCTAGTATTAACTACTTTCATGCCCAAGAAATAATGCAAGAAAAATAACCATGCATGTCCTCCAACAGCTATCATTTTGTATATAGCCATGGGACTCTCTAATAAGTTTGACATTTGCCCTTTACCAAAGCTCCACATGATATAATTATTTGACCAAACATGCACCAACAGAAAGACAAGGTACAAAGCCAAATAAGAAGCCCCCACTATTTGGTTCCAGTACTTAAGTACTTAACAAGTTTATAACGAAAGCCAGGTTGTGAACTAACCTGATGCATCACTATGGATTTCCACTACTACGTTATGAGGACCCATGAAAATAGGTTACTTACTTGTTTCACCCCCAAGGCTTTCGTCCTTTTTTTCTTAATGACTGTCGCATCATATGTATGCCTTCATTTTGCATATGTATCCTGTTAGCGTACATGCAATCTGCTGTCACAAAAGCTGTTCCAACCCCACAGTTGTTTGGTTGTTCCAAATAAATTAAGTCTCATGCAAAATGGCAAAGAGAGAAAGCAAATTAGAGGATTCGAATCGTCTTAAAATTGTTGGAAATAATCCATTAAAATAAAATCTTTTTGTTAAGCAAGTACTTGAAATGAAAAAAGACAATACAAGTAAACAATTACCTTTAATTACTTGTATAAAAGAAATTGTCCATTTACCTCGATTGCCTTTTTGGAACATAAAACTTACCAAACGAAGTATCCTTAATCTCGAGTACCTCAGATGATAGGTAATAAGTTAACAGCTAGGATGAGGCGCGGACTAGGTCGCTCTCTTTAAGACGATTCGCGCCCCTTCGGATAATTACCGATGCAGCAAGGTTTCGACGCGTCGCCTCCAGGATACAACAGCCCAGCTTATAACTGTAGCTCCATTCGCATTTTCTGCACTATCGAATGAAGCAGAAGCTTCACTCAACACCCTTCTTTGCCCAAATTATTTTTCAAAATAAACGAAACTCAAGTGTATATATATAGTGGCAATGAAACACTTCCTTTCAACACATCACATAAGATGATAAGCTAGTCATCAAGATGATACCACTAAAGAGAGGTGTTGTTCGTAACCCATGAAGGAAAAGCCAAAGAAAAAGGAGGGTTCTTGAACAATGTGGTGACACAAACTTGTATGGTGAAAGTATAATTGTCACTCACCACAAAACATCCACTATACAATATACATATATATAGTAGCTTTAAAATGTAACTCATGACCATTAAGTTTTTCATTAAAATGTAGGTTACAAAAAGTTATAAGGATTAATTTAAAGCCACTAAAATGTAATAAAAACATACTATTAAAAATATTATAATGAGGTGTTATGGCTCATCATAACATATTATAATGAGGCACTTAAACCAATATTTTTTATTTTTATTAAAATACTCCAACAATCCCCCACTTATTTTAATAAAAATAGACATAACCTTATTTGGGCAAAGATAGAACATCATGCATCATGAAAGTGGCACTGCCTTGAAACCTTCACTTAGTGTTTCAGCAATTCCCGTGCTAGAGTCAAAGTGGCTCAGCCTTGAAACGATGACTACTTGAGGGCACGTAGAATTGTGTCACACGCATGACATTCCAGGTGTTCTCGACCAAGCTTCTCAAGCCAGCACGTTATGGCCATGTGCTTTATCCCAGCTTTCATGAGTGCTCTAGAGAATCAGCCCAATTCTCATAGGAAGCGGCCTCACTTCCACACTCATATAGGTGAGTCTATCAAGGATGCTCTCGTAACTAATACATCCCACCCGTATGGGCTATAGAACTCATTAAGAGATTATAAATAATCTCAACCTCCAATATCGTTACGAGAATATGTACTTACACCATAGGGAGGGACAATATGTCATGAGACAAGAATAGTACATGTATAATCACAAGTCACTCTATAATTCGTTGGTCTCCTTGCCTAGTTCTTGGGATCTCCAGTCCCTAGGAGGTTGTATCCTTATAGGTGACTTATACAATTTTGGGCTTAAGTCCCATCCCCCTCGATGTATATCAGACCTTTGCCTCTAGCTAGAGTTTCATAATTTTCACATAAATTTTCTTTTAACAAAGATCTGATTAACAGGTGGTATACGTGAACTTCCTCAAAATCACAATAACCAACCTGTTTTTCCATTCCCGAGGCAACGCCTGCCTTACCTCGACCATATTATACCATCTGGTTAGAAAGCCAAGTTTCTCGAGGCAACACTTTATGTACGTCCCATGTAACACCATGACATTTTTAATTTTGGGACATATCTCGAGGCAACAAGTATTTCTTCGTGAGAAGACAAGGGTCATCAATTCCTTCCCAAAGAGATGGTCTTTTCCAAAAATCATGCTAGTAGTCAGTAGTCTTGTTACTAGGAATCACAAACATGTGACCAGTAGCCTACTACTAGGAGCTACTTTACCTTTTGTGGCCATTGGCCTATTACTTACCAGAGATGCCTCCATCTTTTGATTGCACAAGACCTTACAACATTTCAATTTGTAAAAATTCTTACTTAAAAGTGGTGATCATGCAATCAAATCACTCAGATTGGTTTCCTCCTTTTTTTAAAAAAAGTAAAACCACTATGATTGACATTTTCCTTCAAAAATCTCATAATATTTTGAAGAAAATTATGTTTTATAAATTAACTTTAAGAATGACCACGTCTCAAAATACTTTCGCACAGCCTTGAAAAATTCTAATTTTAAGGATCTCTATCCTTCTTTCCTTTCAATATGCTACTATGCATGATCTTAGAAGCTTTGCAAGGCTCATCTCTTTGTAGAAACTCGTGGAAGAGATAGTCAATTTTAAGAAACTCAACCAGAGGTTTTTTTGAAAATTACTAGGTTTCCGAACCTTGAAAAACCTTTCCATAGGACTGAATGTTGCACATACCCAGCATATAATAAAAGATTATGTTGCTAAAGAAATCCATCCATTTTCAAATTAGTTTATCAGCACAAAACATACACCAACTTATAAGAGCTCATTGCTTTGGTAACCTCATTAACTAAAGGATCCAGCCATATGACTTCATGACAATCACGATATGATGACTATTAAGGAGGAAATCACGTAAGAATATCCTTAAAAATCTTATAAACATAAGCATACTATATCATACACTTGGATCGACTTACTTAATCGTCAATCTTGTACTTATATAGTGGTCCAAAAGTTTTGACTCAAATCGTGCATGTGTCTAATTTTATACTCGTCCAAAAATGCTCTTTATTTTGGTATAACCTCGAATGTCTAGATTTCTTCATTCACTTAGAAAACATGCTATATGCATTGCTTAAAAGCTTTCATTCATGGTCCATCAAACATTGATGATTACCACTAGTTCATTAAAGATAATGTCAAGCTGACTATCTCATACTTTATGCACATCGGGCATAAGCTTATAAAAAGCGTGCATATCATCAATGACAAGTAGATTAAATATTATTGGTTAGACCAACAGAACTAGTCATACTTACCATGCACATGAAGCCAATAATACATGTGCTAAGATAATTGTTATCAAACTAGTAATCACAAAAAGCAGCAAACTAATATACCTTAACACACGCATCAAGAGTTGCTTAATAACAATCATAGAAGCAACGTAAACATGATAGCTTGGCCATCAACGATTTGGGACAATAACTGAACCTAGTGATGTGATTGTGCATAACATTTTCAATGACATTGCAGTAATCACATGACACCACCCGCAGCTCAAAAAGGGATGTGTTTGTGTGTGTAATCTTTTATAGGTCCTCTCTTTTTTGTTTAAAGAAGAAACTTGAACCCTTAGAAACTAATGACAATATATTAAAAGATAATTTGGCCTTCCCAGCTTGCATATAGATATATGTGTGTGATCTTATGATCATGATCCAATAACTGGATCAAGAGAAGTAACTAATACTTTCACATTTTTTTCATAATTTTTGCTGCTTCTATAACTTTTGCTTCGTGGGTTACGTACTCAAGGTAATCTCATTATTCAGTATTTGGTGTAGTTTTTTAAAGCGAGAATCTACATGTATCTCATGAAGCAAAGCCCCTTTTTATCTGAATACTCACTCAACGTAAATAGTAACTACTAAAAACTCTAGGAGTGAATCAGATTAGATCAAATTAATTCCATTTTATTTCTTTCTAAAGTATGTGCCAGCCAAAGTAGCACATATAAGCACAAAAGTGCCAAGCTATATTTCAGTAACATATTTTCTTTAAAAAAAAATTGTGATGGGGCTATATCATTATATATACACGACCAAACAGCACATCAACAGAGATCACACCAAACATCTAGAACTCTAAACTTGTTATACATGTTCTAGTGTTGTAATTGCTTCTCATGCCCAGACATCTTTCATTTTCAGCCCAATATCCAAAGTTATAATCTACAAAGTACATTTTCATGTTTTACCGCCTTAACATGCAAATTTGAGTCTTTGACATTTGTTAACTTCTATTATTCTTTTCAAGTGTTATTCCGACTTACAGCCGGTCAAACCATTATAGGTTTCGCGTGTTCAGGATTAAAATAAGTCTCCATAAAAGTTCTCAAAATGCTCTATCTTCAATCACTCAGAATCTGGTGAAATTAAGAGCTTTATTAGCTACTAAAATTCCCATCAAGCCCAACTGGGAACACAAGCAAATATTTCCTTAAAACTTTGATTTCCTCAAAACTCTCGTCTTGCAGGTGTGTAAAGGGTATATCCTACACTTACACGTTATGAAAACATTCATATTTCAGCTTGATGAGTTACAAACAATCCCATATTTGCTTAGCGTTAATTTTGCCAAATGAAACTGTTATATCAGAATTTAATATATATCAAGCAAATACAACCCAATCAGACATTCACATAAGAATCTCCCCATATTCAACCTAACGGCCACTACGTACACAACCTCTAATTGACTTTAATTGCATAAATTTAAAAGTTAACAAATTCACGCAAATCACAATGGATTTCCACCAAAATCTGGCATGCATATGTAATCTAGTATTAACTACTTTCATGCCCAAGAAATAATGCAAGAAAAATGACCATGCATGTCCTCCAACAGCTATCATTTTGTATATAGCCATGGGACTCTCTAATAAGTTTGACATTTGCCCTTTACCAAAGCTCCACATGATATAATTATTTGACCAAACATGCACCAACAGAAAGACAAGGTGCAAAACCAAATAAGAAGCCCCCACTATTTGGTTCCAGTACTTAAGTACTTAACAAGTTTATAACGAAAGCCAGGTTGTGAACTAACCTGATGCATCACTATGGATTTCCACTACTACGTTATGAGGACCCATGAAAATAGGTTACTTACTTGTTTCACCCCCAAGGCTTTCGTCCTTTTTTTCTTAATGACTGTCGCATCATATGTATGCCTTCATTTTGCATATGTATCCTGTTAGCGTACATGCAATCTGCTGCCACAAAAGCTGTTCCAACCCCACAGTTGTTTGGTTGTTCCAAATAAATTAAGTCTCATGCAAAATGGCAAAGAGAGAAAGCAAATTAGAGGATTCGAATCGTCTTAAAATTGTTGGAAATAATCCATTAAAATAAAATCTTTTTGTTAAGCAAGTACTTGAAATGAAAAAAGACAATACAAGTAAACAATTACCTTTAATTACTTGTATAAAAGAAATTGTCCATTTACCTCGATTGCCTTTTTGGAACATAAAACTTACCAAACGAAGTATCCTTAATCTCGAGTACCTCAGATGATAGGTAATAAGTTAACAGCTAGGATGAGGCGCGGACTAGGTCGCTCTCTTTAAGACGATTCGCGCCCCTTCGGATAATTACCGATGCAGCAAGGTTTCGACGCGTCGCCTCCAGGATACAACAGCCCAGCTTATAACTGTAGCTCCATTCGCATTTTCTGCACTATCGAATGAAGCAGAAGCTTCACTCAACACCCTTCTTTGCCCAAATTATTTTTCAAAATAAACGAAACTCAAGTGTATATATATAGTGGCAATGAAACACTTCCTTTCAACACATCACATAAGATGATAAGCTAGTCATCAAGATGATACCACTAAAGAGAGGTGTTGTTCGTAACCCATGAAGGAAAAGCCAAAGAAAAAGGAGGGTTCTTGAACAATGTGGTGACACAAACTTGTATGGTGAAAGTATAATTGTCACTCACCACAAAACATCCACTATACAATATACATATATATAGTAGCTTTAAAATGTAACTCATGACCATTAAGTTTTTCATTAAAATGTAGGTTACAAAAAGTTATAAGGATTAATTTAAAGCCACTAAAATGTAATAAAAACATACTATTAAAAATATTATAATGAGGTGTTATGGCTCATCATAACATATTATAATGAGGCACTTAAACCAATATTTTTTATTTTTATTAAAATACTCTAACAATCCCCCACTTATTTTAATAAAAATAGACATAACCTTATTTGGGCAAAGATAGAACATCATGCATCATGAAAGTGGCACTGCCTTGAAACCTTCACTTAGTGTTTCAGCAATTCCCGTGCTAGAGTCAAAGTGGCTCAGCCTTGAAACGATGACTACTTGAGGGCACGTAGAATTGTGTCACACGCATGACATTCCAGGTGTTCTCGACCAAGCTTCTCAAGCCAGCACGTTATGGCCATGTGCTTTATCCCAGCTTTCATGAGTGCTCTAGAGAATCAGCCCAATTCTCATAGGAAGCGGCCTCACTTCCACACTCATATAGGTGAGTCTATCAAGGATGCTCTCGTAACTAATACATCCCACCCGTATGGGCTATAGAACTCATTAAGAGATTATAAATAATCTCAACCTCCAATATCGTTACGAGAATATGTACTTACACCATAGGGAGGGACAATATGTCATGAGACAAGAATAGTACATGTATAATCACAAGTCACTCTATAATTCGTTGGTCTCCTTGCCTAGTTCTTGGGATCTCCAGTCCCTAGGAGGTTGTATCCTTATAGGTGACTTATACAATTTTGGGCTTAAGTCCCATCCCCCTCGATGTATATCAGACCTTTGCCTCTAGCTAGAGTTTCATAATTTTCACATAAATTTTCTTTTAACAAAGATCTGATTAACAGGTGGTATACGTGAACTTCCTCAAAATCACAATAACCAACCTGTTTTTCCATTCCCGAGGCAACGCCTGCCTTACCTCGACCATATTATACCATCTGGTTAGAAAGCCAAGTTTCTCGAGGCAACACTTTATGTACGTCCCATGTAACACCATGACATTTTTAATTTTGGGACATATCTCGAGGCAACAAGTATTTCTTCGTGAGAAGACAAGGGTCATCAATTCCTTCCCAAAGAGATGGTCTTTTCCAAAAATCATGCTAGTAGTCAGTAGTCTTGTTACTAGGAATCACAAATATGTGACCAGTAGCCTACTACTAGGAGCTACTTTACCTTTTGTGGCCATTGGCCTATTACTTACCAGAGATGCCTCCATCTTTTGATTGCACAAGACCTTACAACATTTCAATTTGTAAAAATTCTTACTTAAAAGTGGTGATCATGCAATCAAATCACTCAGATTGGTTTCCTCCTTTTTTTAAAAAAAGTAAAACCACTATGATTGACATTTTCCTTCAAAAATCTCATAATATTTTGAAGAAAATTATGTTTTATAAATTAACTTTAAGAATGACCACGTCTCAAAATACTTTCGCACAGCCTTGAAAAATTCTAATTTTAAGGATCTCTATCCTTCTTTCCTTTCAATATGCTACTATGCATGATCTTAGAAGCTTTGCAAGGCTCATCTCTTTGTAGAAACTCGTGGAAGAGATAGTCAATTTTAAGAAACTCAACCAGAGGTTTTTTTGAAAATTACTAGGTTTCCGAACCTTGAAAAACCTTTCCATAGGACTGAATGTTGCACATACCCAGCATATAATAAAAGATTATGTTGCTAAAGAAATCCATCCATTTTCAAATTAGTTTATCAGCACAAAACATACACCAACTTATAAGAGCTCATTGCTTTGGTAACCTCATTAACTAAAGGATCCAGCCATATGACTTCATGACAATCACGATATGATGACTATTAAGGAGGAAATCACGTAAGAATATCTTTAAAAATCTTATAAACATAAGCATACTATATCATACACTTGGATCGACTTACTTAATCGTCAATCTTGTACTTATATAGTGGTCCAAAAGTTTTGACTCAAATCGTGCATGTGTCTAATTTTATACTCGTCCAAAAATGCTCTTTATTTTGGTATAACCTCGAATGTCTAGATTTCTTCATTCACTTAGAAAACATGCTATATGCATTGCTTAAAAGCTTTCATTCATGGTCCATCAAACATTGATGATTACCACTAGTTCATTAAAGATAATGTCAAGCTGACTATCTCATACTTTATGCACATCGGGCATAAGCTTATAAAAAGCGTGCATATCATCAATGACAAGTAGATTAAATATTATTGGTTAGACCAACAGAACTAGTCATACTTACCATGCACATGAAGCCAATAATACATGTGCTAAGATAATTGTTATCAAACTAGTAATCACAAAAAGCAGCAAACTAATATACCTTAACACACGCATCAAGAGTTGCTTAATAACAATCATAGAAGCAACGTAAACATGATAGCTTGGCCATCAACGATTTGGGACAATAACTGAACCTAGTGATGTGATTGTGCATAACATTTTCAATGACATTGCAGTAATCACATGACACCACCCGCAGCTCAAAAAGGGATGTGTTTGTGTGTGTAATCTTTTATAGGTCCTCTCTTTTTTGTTTAAAGAAGAAACTTGAACCCTTAGAAACTAATGACAATATATTAAAAGATAATTTGGCCTTCCCAACTTGCATATAGATATATGTGTGTGATCTTATGATCATGATCCAATAACTGGATCAAGAGAAGTAACTAATACTTTCACATTTTTTTCATAATTTTTGCTGCTTTTATAACTTTTGCTTCGTGGGTTACGTACTCAAGGTAATCTCATTATTCAGTAGTTGGTGTAGTTTTTTAAAGCGAGAATCTACATGTATCTCATGAAGCAAAGCCCCTTTTTATCTGAATACTCACTCAACGTAAATAGTAACTACTAAAAACTCTAGGAGTGAATCAAATTAGATCAAATTAATTCCATTTTATTTCTTTCTAAAGTATGTGCCAGCCAAAGTAGCACATATAAGCACAAAAGTGCCAAGCTGTATTTCAGTAACATATTTTCTTTAAAAAAAAATTGTGATGGGGCTATATCATTATATATACACGACCAAACAGCACATCAACAGAGATCACACCAAACATCTAGAACTCTAAACTTGTTATACTTGTTCTAGTGTTTTAATTGCTTCTTATGCCCAGACATCTTTCATTTTCAGCCCAATATCCAAAGTTATAATCTACAAAGTACATTTTCATGTTTTACCGCCTTAACATGCAAATTTGAGTCTTTGACATTTGTTAACTTCTATTATTCTTTTCAAGTGTTATTCCGACTTACAGCCGGTCAAACCATTATAGGTTTCGCGTGTTCAGGATTAAAATAAGTCTCCATAAAAGTTCTCAAAATGCTCTATCTTCAATCACTCAAAATCTGGTGAAATTAAGAGCTTTATTAGCTACTAAAATTCCCATCAAGCCCAACTGGGAACACAAGCAAATATTTCCTTAAAACTTTGATTTCCTCAAAACTCTCGTCTTGCAGGTGTGTAAAGGGTATATCCTACACTTACACGTTATGAAAACATTCATATTTCAGCTTGATGAGTTACAAACAATCCCATATTTGCTTAGCGTTAATTTTGCCAAATGAAACTGTTATATCAGAATTTAATATATATCAAGCAAATACAACCCAATCAGACATTCACATAAGAATCTCCCCATATTCAACCTAACGGCCACTACGTACACAACCTCTAATTGACTTTAATTGCATAAATTTCAAAGTTAACAAATTCACGCAAATCACAATGGATTTCCACCAAAATCTGGCATGCATATGTAATCTAGTATTAACTACTTTCATGCCCAAGAAATAATGCAAGAAAAATAACCATGCATGTCCTCCAACAGCTATCATTTTGTATATAGCCATGGGACTCTCTAATAAGTTTGACATTTGCCCTTTACCAAAGCTCCACATGATATAATTATTTGACCAAACATGCACCAACAGAAAGACAAGGTACAAAGCCAAATAAGAAGCCCCCACTATTTGGTTCCAGTACTTAAGTACTTAACAAGTTTATAACGAAAGCCAGGTTGTGAACTAACCTGATGCATCACTATGGATTTCCACTACTACGTTATGAGGACCCATGAAAATAGGTTACTTACTTGTTTCACCCCCAAGGCTTTCGTCCTTTTTTTCTTAATGACTGTCGCATCATATGTATGCCTTCATTTTGCATATGTATCCTGTTAGCGTACATGCAATCTGCTGTCACAAAAGCTGTTCCAACCCCACAGTTGTTTGGTTGTTCCAAATAAATTAAGTCTCATGCAAAATGGCAAAGAGAGAAAGCAAATTAGAGGATTCGAATCGTCTTAAAATTGTTGGAAATAATCCATTAAAATAAAATCTTTTTGTTAAGCAAGTACTTGAAATGAAAAAAGACAATACAAGTAAACAATTACCTTTAATTACTTGTATAAAAGAAATTGTCCATTTACCTCGATTGCCTTTTTGGAACATAAAACTTACCAAACGAAGTATCCTTAATCTCGAGTACCTCAGATGATAGGTAATAAGTTAACAGCTAGGATGAGGCGCGGACTAGGTCGCTCTCTTTAAGACGATTCGCGCCCCTTCGGATAATTACCGATGCAGCAAGGTTTCGACGCGTCGCCTCCAGGATACAACAGCCCAGCTTATAACTGTAGCTCCATTCGCATTTTCTGCACTATCGAATGAAGCAGAAGCTTCACTCAACACCCTTCTTTGCCCAAATTATTTTTCAAAATAAACGAAACTCAAGTGTATATATATAGTGGCAATGAAACACTTCCTTTCAACACATCACATAAGATGATAAGCTAGTCATCAAGATGATACCACTAAAGAGAGGTGTTGTTCGTAACCCATGAAGGAAAAGCCAAAGAAAAAGGAGGGTTCTTGAACAATGTGGTGACACAAACTTGTATGGTGAAAGTATAATTGTCACTCACCACAAAACATCCACTATACAATATACATATATATAGTAGCTTTAAAATGTAACTCATGACCATTAAGTTTTTCATTAAAATGTAGGTTACAAAAAGTTATAAGGATTAATTTAAAGCCACTAAAATGTAATAAAAACATACTATTAAAAATATTATAATGAGGTGTTATGGCTCATCATAACATATTATAATGAGGCACTTAAACCAATATTTTTTATTTTTATTAAAATACTCTAACAATCCCCCACTTATTTTAATAAAAATAGACATAACCTTATTTGGGCAAAGATAGAACATCATGCATCATGAAAGTGGCACTGCCTTGAAACCTTCACTTAGTGTTTCAGCAATTCCCGTGCTAGAGTCAAAGTGGCTCAGCCTTGAAACGATGACTACTTGAGGGCACGTAGAATTGTGTCACACGCATGACATTCCAGGTGTTCTCGACCAAGCTTCTCAAGCCAGCACGTTATGGCCATGTGCTTTATCCCAGCTTTCATGAGTGCTCTAGAGAATCAGCCCAATTCTCATAGGAAGCGGCCTCACTTCCACACTCATATAGGTGAGTCTATCAAGGATGCTCTCGTAACTAATACATCCCACCCGTATGGGCTATAGAACTCATTAAGAGATTATAAATAATCTCAACCTCCAATATCGTTACGAGAATATGTACTTACACCATAGGGAGGGACAATATGTCATGAGACAAGAATAGTACATGTATAATCACAAGTCACTCTATAATTCGTTGGTCTCCTTGCCTAGTTCTTGGGATCTCCAGTCCCTAGGAGGTTGTATCCTTATAGGTGACTTATACAATTTTGGGCTTAAGTCCCATCCCCCTCGATGTATATCAGACCTTTGCCTCTAGCTAGAGTTTCATAATTTTCACATAAATTTTCTTTTAACAAAGATCTGATTAACAGGTGGTATACGTGAACTTCCTCAAAATCACAATAACCAACCTGTTTTTCCATTCCCGAGGCAACGCCTGCCTTACCTCGACCATATTATACCATCTGGTTAGAAAGCCAAGTTTCTCGAGGCAACACTTTATGTACGTCCCATGTAACACCATGACATTTTTAATTTTGGGACATATCTCGAGGCAACAAGTATTTCTTCGTGAGAAGACAAGGGTCATCAATTCCTTCCCAAAGAGATGGTCTTTTCCAAAAATCATGCTAGTAGTCAGTAGTCTTGTTACTAGGAATCACAAATATGTGACCAGTAGCCTACTACTAGGAGCTACTTTACCTTTTGTGGCCATTGGCCTATTACTTACCAGAGATGCCTCCATCTTTTGATTGCACAAGACCTTACAACATTTCAATTTGTAAAAATTCTTACTTAAAAGTGGTGATCATGCAATCAAATCACTCAGATTGGTTTCCTCCTTTTTTTAAAAAAAGTAAAACCACTATGATTGACATTTTCCTTCAAAAATCTCATAATATTTTGAAGAAAATTATGTTTTATAAATTAACTTTAAGAATGACCACGTCTCAAAATACTTTCGCACAGCCTTGAAAAATTCTAATTTTAAGGATCTCTATCCTTCTTTCCTTTCAATATGCTACTATGCATGATCTTAGAAGCTTTGCAAGGCTCATCTCTTTGTAGAAACTCGTGGAAGAGATAGTCAATTTTAAGAAACTCAACCAGAGGTTTTTTTGAAAATTACTAGGTTTCCGAACCTTGAAAAACCTTTCCATAGGACTGAATGTTGCACATACCCAGCATATAATAAAAGATTATGTTGCTAAAGAAATCCATCCATTTTCAAATTAGTTTATCAGCACAAAACATACACCAACTTATAAGAGCTCATTGCTTTGGTAACCTCATTAACTAAAGGATCCAGCCATATGACTTCATGACAATCACGATATGATGACTATTAAGGAGGAAATCACGTAAGAATATCTTTAAAAATCTTATAAACATAAGCATACTATATCATACACTTGGATCGACTTACTTAATCGTCAATCTTGTACTTATATAGTGGTCCAAAAGTTTTGACTCAAATCGTGCATGTGTCTAATTTTATACTCGTCCAAAAATGCTCTTTATTTTGGTATAACCTCGAATGTCTAGATTTCTTCATTCACTTAGAAAACATGCTATATGCATTGCTTAAAAGCTTTCATTCATGGTCCATCAAACATTGATGATTACCACTAGTTCATTAAAGATAATGTCAAGCTAACTATCTCATACTTTATGCACATCGGGCATAAGCTTATAAAAAGCGTGCATATCATCAATGACAAGTAGATTAAATATTATTGGTTAGACCAACAGAACTAGTCATACTTACCATGCACATGAAGCCAATAATACATGGTATTTTTTTAAAAAACCCGTAGCGGGTTAGGGTCGGGTATGGTATACCCTTAAATCAGCCCCGTGATCCGCCCCGCCCCGCCCCGTGTACCTTACTTCTTTAGTTAATCTTAGCCATACCCTTATTTTTTAGTTGATCTTAGCCGTCCATAGGATACCATATATATATGTTCCTCTTTTTTTCTTGCAATTTGGAAACCCTAAAATCCCAATCTGTATCTGTGAGGCACTGCGACTGTGCCTTCTCACTCTCACGGCTTTCCACTCTCAGCTGGCTCTCGCCTCTCTGCGTCTCCTGTCTCCACGGACCACCGCAGTACCGCACGGCTGTCGGCGCACGACAGTCGGCACACGGCGGTCGGCGCACGACTACTCTCCACCGGACAGCCACGAATTGAAGACGACCGTTGAGGAAATCTGCATTCAGGTAATCAATCTCTCTCTTCCATGTTTTGTTCATCTTCGTTGTCGTTGATCTTCTTCTTGAAAGAGAAATTTTTTTTTGCTGATTCACAAGTTAAAACTTAGTTAAAAAAATCATCACATACTAGTGTCGCCGTTTTGTTGGGGTGATGGCTGTTGGGAGTCCCTTCTTGAACAACAGGGTTGGTTACGGGTTTTTTTGCGTGCTACAGCGAGGGCGGGGCGGATCGGGGCGGGTTCGGGGTTCCTAAATCTGCGTAGGATCGGTTATGGTATTTAACATACATAACCCGGTCCGGGGCGGGGCGGGGCAAAGTTCATGGAGTAGCGGGGCGGGTTCGGATTTGGCAAAATCCGCATCCGACCCGCCCCATTGCCATCCCTAGGCAAGACCAAGTAGCATGCCAAATTATTGGGTCCGAGCATTTGAAACTGTTAGATCAGGGAACTGATGGGATAAGAAGAGAAATTTAAGAAGCATAAAGTTATTTTATTATATTTTCAGCAATAGTTGATGATCGGGATTATTAGTTCTGGAGCATCTAATATTTTCTTCAAGGCTTATGGAAATGGGAGATAAGTGGATCATGCCTCTCATGCCTTTGCGTAATTTATGAGACGTTCGGCCTGCCAATCATGCCATGAGTCCGGGGATTATTTGACATAAGAGTTGCATGCCGAGGGGTTTTTGTTTGTGTTCCTCTTCTCCTACCCTCTCTGTTGGTACACAACAATGTTGATATCGCTATCTCAACTCTATAGAAGAGAAGACGTCGTCATTTCGTAACAACGGATGATATAAAGCTAGCTAGTATCAAATAAGTTTTGCTTAGGAAACGCAACAAGTATTAACGTCAATGCATCTACCACCCTACTTGAAATCATACTCTCGCTGTAATGAGATCGAATAAAAATATGATGATTAAATGAGGATCTAGAAATCTTAAGAGAAAGCCTCACAAAGTATCCTAGTTTCTTCTATTAATTTCTAGCACGAATAGCATCGTAAGCTTTGAACGTCCAAGACTTATTTTGAAAAACATAAAACCAATGGAAAGGTGAATTTGAGCTTCACATTAGATACCTAAACTTCATACCGGTTGCTAAACAAGCTTGCACAATCGTCGATAGATGCATTTACAACGGTTGCTAAAAGCTTAAGTAGACCTAGGTCAATTGACTTTCTGAGAATCTCATTTCTCAAATTTTTTTAAAAAAATGCCACAAAAATTGCGTAATTAAGACCGTGAAAGTAAATTGACCAAATGCCACAATTACCATAATTAGGTTTAAACTATTACTATGATCAATAGTTGTTTATATTTAAAACACACAATTTTATCTAGACTAGATCATGAGAATACATAGGTCAATCATACAAGCACCTTTTAAAGGAGAAATGCCAATGCCCCCCCCCCCCCCCCCCCCCCCACCCAATTATGTAGGGTGTAAACGAGACGAAGCGAGCCAAAGCCTAAACAAGGATTGTTGAAATTTATTCAATTAAGTTATCCAGCTCTAATAATCCTCAAGTTTTGTTCATCGGTTGAATGAATTTCAAACAAGCTCAAGCCTGTGACGTAAATAACAAAACGCTTATCAAGCCGAGCTCATTAACTCGATAAACATAAAAACGTGTTCAACTATTTTATTTTATTTTTTTATTTTCCACAATTTGATCTTTACACGAGCCGATCCCATGGGAACAATGCTTACGCACGTTGAGTCACACTACTTATTTCAGTTTTATTTTTATATGTCCCCACGGTAAAATAAATGCTACATTTACCGTGACTGTTACCCCAAACCTTTATCTTGCTTTAACTCCCCTCCCAAAATTCACTCACTATATCAACCCAACTTATAAACATGAGGTCATCAATCTTACACCCTCCAACAGTAGAAATGCCTAGGTTTAGGGTTTAAGATATTTCAGGGTTTTAGCCCCTCCGAAATTCTCGCTGCAATGGCCGTTCAACTATCAAAACCCTAGCCACACAGATTTTGACTCCTCAAGAAGAGCCTTCACACACTTCAATGGAGGACATTGACGACGATTTCGGCGATTTGTACGCCGGCGTCGAGGTTCAGGCCAGTTCCGCCATCAACGCCGTGCCGGAAGTTTCTCAATTCCGTCAAGAAAAAGCTGATTTCGACGAGGAAGGAACAGGGTCGGGTCCAAAAGGACCCGAACCGGATGAGACCGAACCCGTGCAGGAAGAGGCTCTGGATGAGAATAGCGATAGCGAGGACGATTTGAACATTGTGTTGAACAATGACGATGCTGCCCCGGATTTTACGGTTAAGGGGGGTGGGAATTTAGGTTTTGAAGTCGAAGAGGAGGAAATTGGGGGGGTTGGAGGAAATTTCGAGGGGAATGGCGGGGAGAGGAATGTTAGGAAGGGTGGTAATCAACGTGTGGTTGGTGATGGATTGGAGACAAGTGCGAGCGTTGGGAGCGGTGAGAGAGGGAGCGGAGCGAAGCGCAGTTATCACTCGCAGTTTTTGCAGTACAAGGTAGTTTTGATTTGTTTCAGGGTTATGCTATGCAATGATCCGATATTTTTTTTTGTGTTTTTGGTCTCTCATTAAGAACTTGATTGCATTTCTAGCTTTTATGGCATTTAATAGTTGTAGTGGATCCAAATCCGTTGTAGTGGGCCTGATGATTTTGTGTACATTCTTTACTTTGATTGTTATTTTTATTTCTTTGATTTATATGGAGGCCAATATGTGAGTTTGGAGTCCTTAAACACACTTTTGGTTGCTTTTTCTTAGGCCATTAATGGGGAATACTCCTTTTATTGAATTTTGTGTGGTGTGTATATGTGTGTATCTTTGTCAATTTGTTTGTGAAGCGGCTATATTGCTGCCTATTTATGATTTCTTGCTTGGGTTCCTTTTATGTAGTACATAAGATCGTATCCAGCAGCCATTGGGAATAATTCAAAAGGCAATGGATGTGCCGGGACAGCTTCCTGTTCGACATCTGTTAGAGGTGATTGGGAGGATAATGGGTACAATCAACGAATGAGATCGACCTCAAGTGGACATAATTTCTCTCTTCCTCGATCAAGGTAGGCTTGATATGGATCGTTTACATAAGTGTTTTTTTTTTCCAAGTGTTTTTGTGTTTTTTCTACATGTTTAGTGTCTTACTGTGCTCTGAAAAAATGAGAGTTATCCATCAATTTGTGGCGTGTTTTGGCTATGGCCTGAAGATGATTGCTAGAGGGCCGAAATTTTAGTCCTTTCCTTTTTTAAATATATTCACGTATGCACCCAAAAATTTAGGGGCTGTACGTTTACGTTTTTTAGTTTTCATTTTTCTAATGATGATGAAAAAGATGCTTTTTTTCGTGTATGTTTACGTTTTTTCGATTCCGTTTTGGATAAAATTTCCAAATAGTATCAAAAAAGCTGAAAACACCCAAAGGGTGTTTTCACCTTTTCCCTTGAACTGTATTCTCCTTGTCATAATACCACCTCTTCTCCCTCATATCTACCACCCTGTTTCAACAAACACTCACCAAACTAGACCACCCATTTCACTGAGTCTTTCTAGAAATGGAAATAGTGGGGTCCATTAATGAATTGGTTCAGAAAAATGTTGGTGAAAACGAAAATGAAAATGATAAACATACAGAAAAAATTGAAAAAGTAGATACGGAAAAAAGTAAAAGTACACAATACGATTTTAGAACTGAATACTAAATTCTGGAAACCAAAAACAGAATATAGAATACAGAAAAAAATCTCGTAAGCGTATAGGCCCTTAATCATTTTCTTTCCACTGCTTTCTTATGCCATAGAGATTTTGTTTTGCATTCAACATCAAGCGGCATGTCTTTTGGCTTTCTTGCAGGACCATACTGGATGTAAACATCGATACATTCGAGCGGAATCCTTGGAGGCATCCTGGAGCAGATAAAACAGATTTTTTCAATTTTGGTTTTGATGAAGAGAGTTGGAAACAATTTTGCAACCACCTGGTAAAGAACTGTTGTGTGAAGCCCTCCTGAAATTTTATCTTGCCTTCGAGTTTTAGCCTCCATTTAAATTCCCACTGTTGTATGCCTATAGATGTACCAACAGGGTATAACTCGAATACAGATGAAGCTTTTTTTCCCCTTCTGCTGTGCAGATAGCTTTTGTGACTGTTTCTTTGCTTATGAGATAAAAACGGCTTATCAGCCAATGGTTGATAGAAACCTTATTTGGAGTTGTGGAACAGGATGAATATCGTCATGGACCAATCATGCCAACGAGGATTCAGGCCTCTGTGTCCTTCAAATCTGATGAGGTGGGTGGTCGTTTCGAATTATCATAAAAAATCCAAGTTTGTATAAACTATTTATGGATGATGCTCAGTGTCCCAAAATTAATTTTTAAATAGGACTATGATGCTGGCTTTGAGCATGGGACACCTGTGGCTGAGGTTGTCCAAAGCGGACATGAGAGAAGAGTTTCTTCTACATCAAAGAACTCTTGTAGGGTACCAACGCACTTGGAAAGGGTATGTGTCAGTGAGGACTTTCACCCTTTTCCCATCTTCTTATCATGATGTATGGTTTGTTGCACATGGATGCTTCGTATAGGTCACTGACAATGTTAAGGTTGTTTTAATTCAGCAAACTGGTAGAGCTATTCAGGTAGAAGACAACATTTGTGAGAGGCAACCATCCATGGATGTAAGACGTGCACTTGATCGGGATTCAGATGTTGTCATACGGGTGTGCTATTACTGCTACCCTGAACTTTTGCTGCAATTACTTTACCTGTTCCATAGCTTACAGTTTGGTTGGGCACTTGGGCCAGATTAATGTGCAGGATGCAAAGGATGACACATCTGTTGGTTCAGTCAAGGCGGGATTAGGCCATATAGATAGCTCTGAACATGAAGGATCTCTGAATGGAGATTTTGGTGCGGATGAGAGTAGAGAAATGCTCTGCTTTAGCTCTGCCAGTGAAGGTGAATCACATGGACAATATCTGGAAGTACATGATGAAGGATCCGATACACCTGTTTCTAAAAGGTTCGAGGCTCCGAGCCATTTACAAAATGGTGCCACAAATTGTTTTGTTACTCATTCGAGGCCATTATTATACTTGTCAAATTTGATTCGGCTATATTCAACTTCCTGTCCGACCTTGGGTTTTTAAGTTGCAATGTTACCAGTTTGGCTGTTGAAATTCTTTCAATCAAAAGGACAAGAGAAATGTTTAGATGTTCACCAGATGTTTCACCATAAGATACTATGTTGTCTGCGGCACATGTGTGTACACTTAGTACGCTTCTACATTGTGTTATCTGTATATTTATGTCTATCTTGTAGTGACAGTCACACTATGATTGATACGATTTTGTATTTCTCGTATAATTTTAAGGCTTATGTCTAGATGCATATCTAGCCTGAGTATGGGACTTGTAGTTTACCTTCTTATTTTTGTTGTATTACTCTCTCTAAATATATACATAGGAACAATTGTTACCTTCTTATTTTGGTTGTATTACTCTCTCTCTCTCTCTCTATATATATATATATATATAGGAACAATTGGAAGTGACTAATAAAGTCTTTTTGTTGCTATGATTAGGTCATCCCGACAAACTAGTCAATTTAGACCCGTGTCTGTGGATGCCGACAATCATGGAAGTGTTCAGATCTCTGATGTGGATGGGCACCACCATAACGAGGTGGTTATTTGTGTTTCAGAAGGAACTGACGAAGCAATAGAAACTTCAAATAACCCGAAGGAAAAGGTTGGTGGGGATACAACTGCTGGATCCATATCCCAGGGTGAAAGGAGTCCAACTTCGTCTTTTTCTGAAAGTCATGGTGCTTCTGTTGGTACAAAAAGATCAAGGCCATCACCAAATTCAGTCACTGAGCTAAGGGAGACAGTCACATATGACTACAGTCAACAGAAGGATGTTAAAAGCCGTGGTTTCATACCCAAACCTGGAGTTTCTGATTATCGTACCAGACATAGGAGTCCCGTTCAAGAGGATCTGAAGCGTCGTAATAGGAGACATCATCATGTATCTGTATCGAAAACCCACCCTGATAACGGTGATGCCTCTTTCATGTATGATTCAGATGAACTGTATGATGTGCGTGAATCAGTGGTGGGCCCTAGTAGATGGAATGACAGGTTGCATGGTTTTGAATCTTATTATGGTGAGGATCCCTCATATTGTAGGGAATCAGAACATTTTTCCAATTACTATGGTGAAAGGTTTCCTCAATATCAGGTCAGAGCTGGTTTCCCAAGAGTTCCTCATAAGAAAGGTTGTCATGACTTGGGAGTTAAGACGGATAGATATCCAAGCAGAAACGCGGATGAAGGGGAATATCTATTTGAACAAAGAACCGCTAGGGTGGATGATGTTAAGATGGCAAGGGATTGGTATCACTATGAAAGTGAGCTTCCTGTTGATGACAGGGATCATCCTATTTGGCAGGAGTCTAGACAGTTTAATTGGAAGTATTCTTCCTATTTAGAAAATGAAAACAATTCTCGACGGAAAAGGGAAGGAGAAGAACTGTATTATAGAAAAAGATCGAAATACCAAGATAATTTTTTTGAACGTAATTATACAGATGATATCTCACGTGAAAAATATAGATATAATCCCTGTAAGGATGAAGACAGAAGCCTTCTAGAATACAGATATAAATATGGACGTCTATCTCGTCCTAGAGGAGAAGCTAAAAGTCCATGGAAAAACCAGAGGAGGGATGGCAGCCCCCTTATTGGTTCGGATAGTACCTGGCCTACAGGTGATAGGGTTCCAATCCGGAGATACAGGGATCATCAATCTCTGTCTTCTCATTCTTACAGAGACCCCCGCCCTGCTCACAGCAGAAGCTGGCATGCTACATCATCACGAAGAAATGATGTATATGAAGGACACGGGAAACAGGAAAGATATAAGAGGCAAAACTGGACTGAGAGCTGCAGAGACTCTGCTCTGTTTGGTGAATATACCAATGTGGTTGAGGCAGAAGAAAGTATGAATAATCCTGATGATTGGGGTCGGGTTGGAAGAAGATATTGGCAAACTGAACTCTCGCCCTGGACTGAAGATGGGAGTATCTCGAGACATGATATGTTTAATGCTGAGGGGGCATCATTTTCTGTTAAAAGGACCTCTAGACATAGAAGGTTTGATACTGAACATGGATCTGACCTTGTTGAGAAGTTAAATGATGACAGACTCAGAGAGCGGCGAGGTGGCAAATTAGTGGGAGAAGGAAATAGAGGTAATCGATTTGGAAGAGGTCCTTACATTTTCCATAGGGGAAATCGTGAGCAGACACTCCCAAGATGCAGGGACTCAGTTGACTCGGACTTGGTTGTGTGGAAAGCTAAGGTAACGTTGGGGAGACTGAGGTCAAAATCCTGTATCACTGTACTTGTATGTATGAGTGCTCCTTATATGGTAGAGAAGTCTTCTTTCACTCTGTCAATGCATTTCATTGCGTGTTTCATCAGGAGCTCTCTAAATCTGTTAGTTCTTTTTTAATTTTCTTAAGTAATCTACACATGATCCACCCCCACCCCCAACAAAAAACTGAGAAATCTGTTTGTTATGATGTTCTTCAATTTTCCCCTTGTCAGTTAGATGTCTCCTGGGTTTTGATCTGCGAGTAATTAATGCTAGACTCTTTTGGCATCGATGTGGTTCTGTCACTTATTTTGCAGTTCTGTGTATCACTGTGGGACTAAAGATACAGCATTTTCTAACAATGCACGCTTACCCATGCTGTCTATGGTCATTCTTTATTGTCTAGGATGTTCTTAAATGAATTAGAAAAGCTGCGTTTTGCCTGATAAAGGATTCTCTACGTGATTAAAGGACAATTGAAAGGCCTTAGGAATGTAATTCTGGTCCTCTATTGTTTGCGATTCCTAAAAGTCACTTGTTATAAAGGTATATTTCTTCACCCTAATGGCTTACACATATCCATATATTATTTTGGGCTGTATTTGGACTGAGGGATAAATCTGTCAACCCTTTAACGACTGCGAGAGCATGTTTCTGCAATATTAATATTAAGTATGCTAAAATTTGATCTCTGGTCTTACATTCTCTGAATTCGTTTTCATCTTTTGTTGGCTATTATTGTAAGCTCACTGTAGCAAGGAATCTTGATTTTTTTCCCCATCTTTCAACCACTATCTTCGTAAAGCTTGTTTGTACTTTGCCTTCCCCTGCTATTTATAATACTATAAACTAAGAGAAACTTTGGCCAGTTTTTGTACAAAGTACTTGACATACAAGAGCAGACTCTGCTACTGCTCCTCCTCTTAGTACTACTGCCATTTAGATTGTGCTGGAACTGGGGTTTAAGATTTGGGAAACAATTTAGAAACCGAGTCATAATTCTTTTAGTGGCACATATTCGGTTGAAGTATTTTAGAAGAATGCACTTCTCCACAACAAAGGCAAGTGATATGCACCTCAACATTTTCTTTGTTCATTACACAATATGGAATGCGCCTGTGCTGCAGCGTTACTCACATTTGCCACTTTTTGTGACGTACTTTCTAAGTTATCCTGTTATTGCATATGTTATTACTGCATTTGGAGATTGGTGATATCGTGTTGATTGTAGTAAGAATTGGTCCTAATCTATCTAATTGTTTTTTCGGTGGTAATCGTATTCATTAATCCAGAGTATGCTCCTATCCCCTGATTAAGAATAGTAATTCCGCTCCACTTTGGGATATCATTTCCCCTTTCTCTTATAACTATACCCTTTCAGGCTACTAAGACTCACATGTGCATGGTCATGGTGTACACAAATCTTGACTACTTTTGTAAATCTGGAGTGGGTCAATGCTGTATTCCTTGTGAGGTCTCGTTTGTACTCCCCTCTATTGTCTGGTTTGTTTTGAGCTTTGATAATTAATTTTTTTAACTTTTACTATTTGTGATTAAGTTGATATATTTAGTGGGGCACTTGTTATCACCATCATGCTCACGCTATTAATGTAACCTATGTTGGGAGCCTTGTGCTGGGCTGCCACATGACTTAAAGAATATAAGTTATTGCATTTCACTTGTTACCAAAGATAAGGAGCAGAGTAAGAAAAGATGGAAGACCCAATTTTTCTCATCGGGTAAAGATGTTGCATTAGACTCTTTAGCTTTTAAATTTCGCAAGTTCTTATCCTCTGTTGGAAGAATGGCTGATTATTATTAGTAGTTAGTATATACTATTAGCACATGATTATTCTTTTTGATCTTATTGGAACCAGTTGGATCTTTTCCCAGCATGTGTATTCTGGGCCAAATTCCTGCATCAATGTCTGTGTTAACTCTTATAATCTCCATGATGCTTCACCTCTATTGTGTGTACTACGTATGTTCTCTATGTTTTCATTTGCCAATCTTGGTTATGTAGGACTCCATCTCATGCTCTATATCTGACGAAGTAACCTAATAGTACCTACTTGGCTAACCTTCTTGATCAGTGGTGTGCCCTGTGGTAAAATGTCGAGATTTTGGGACAGTTATCTGGTCAGGTGGTCAGTGGTTTGGGTGAGTGGAAGTACCCACGTCGAAAGATGGCCGGGGAAAGGGAGCATGGTATTACTATCTTTGCTAGAGAGGGATTTTTGACTGTGTAAGAAAGTTATTACTGGGCTTGGCTTTTGAATTTTGTTACAAGAAGTGAATGCATACAATTAGGATGTGATGTGTAGCAAAAATGGTTAGTGATTGAGTAGAGGAAGTATATTGTTCCTCCAGCCCAAGCTGAGTTTATCTTTTTGACTTGGTTGGGAGTGGGGTGTAATTTCACCTCCCTTTTGACTGTTGTGCCCAAAATAAAGAGAATTTGTAATAATAATAAAAAAAGCTTAAGATGAACAATAACTGGTTCATTTTGATTGAAAAAGGTTGGTGGCATGTGCTATCTTTACTATTTACTCTCACTTATTTGGTTGTTTGTTTGAACGTGTCAATACCCAGAAAACTTTGTTTCACTAGTTTCCTATTTCATTGAGAGGGGGTCTGATAGGGAACACCATTAGTTATTATTGCATTGTGTCAGTGAGTGTGAGTGCTTTTGCCCTTTTAAGTAATATGGCGGTAGGTTTCTATCAAACTGTTGAACTGTCTTCAGTTACATGGCCAACACAAAAGCTAGAGAAGATTCAGGTTTTTACCCGATTTTAGGTATTAATTTGAATGTTCTTGTCATTGTTTTGGGTACTTAACAAACACTAATGGCTTATATTGAGAATATGTGCTGTGTATTTTTGACCTCATATAAGTTTATCTGTTATTGCATGCCACATTTGAGATTGGGTAATACCCGATTACTCCAAAGGACGGCTCGAGCTAATTAGGTATTGTTTTGGACTTTAGATGACTCCCGTTCATGTTTCTCGTTTATTTTGAAGGCAATGTGCTGTGATGCAATCTTCTACCCAGCTTTGTAGTTGTTTCTCGTAGTATGCTTATTGTGATGAGTTTCTTATGTTCCTTAAGCCCGATCATCATTTCTGCTAACAGTTGAGGTTAAATGTCTTTTACTATGGATGCACTTTGCAGTCCTCCGGAAGATGCTTTAAAGCTGGCAAGTCAAACCTCAATGATAAGCGTGGAAAAATGGATTGGAATAACGATGTGGAGCAAACGTGTGAGAATGTCGACGAAACTCAGGCAGAGAAGGTAGCCCAATGGGACGACCTGAAAGTCGAAACTGTTCAGAATGGTGAGAAATGGCTTGATAAATGCCCAGTTACGCAGCAGAATGAAGCCATGGACATCGAGGAAGGTCAGATAACAGAAGCAATGAATGAAGGTGCCATTGAAATGACATGCATGCCTGATGATATGGCTCAGACCAGTAATGTGGAGGAATTGCATAAGCAAAATGCATCAAGTGGAAATCTGGTTGTTGAGGGGTGCAATAACCCTAGGATTCTTGAGATGATGGTAAAGATGGAAAAAAGAAGAGAGCGGTTCAAGGAGCCCATTTCTCTGCAGAAGGACTTCGACAAGCCTCCCAAGCCTCTACCTGATTCAGCTGATGGAACAGCCGGGACAAAGCAACAAAGGCCAGCTCGAAGAAGGCGATGGGGTGGTGGGAATAGCTCTCAAAAAATGCTTATACTTTAGAAAGGGAGTTTTGCAGTAAAATGGTTGAAAATTGGAATAGAAGCAGGCCAGCCATGTTGCTGAGCAGCTACGACACCAAAGTTCCGATATAGATTATTTGTGCTCACGGTAGAATTTGAATCTGACAGTTCTTTAGTTCCTACCATTATATGGTATTAGTCACCTCCATTCTCATATAAACTTGTAAAAATTTTGTGATGCCACAAGTTGCCATATAACTTAATAAGGTATTTAAGGCTCTCTTACTTCTTTTGTCAGGACACTTATTCTGTGGATGAACTCCTTTGGAAGCTCTTTTTTTTTTTGGTTGTGTACCAACAGGTGTCACCGCTGAGATCTCTTGATAGATTTTGAAATTCTCTCAGTAAACAAAATTTGTTTGACCAAATTGGTTCTTGCTAAATTTTACTCTCTGGTTGTAAAGACCACCTCCTCCTATTTGTTATGATGATGATGGTAAACTTGAAGCAAAACTAGTGTTTTTGGTACTTTTGCAGTGAGGTGTGGGTCGTGAGAGAGATGCCAGGGACCTTTGCTATCCTATGTATGCAACCAACAAGAGTCTTCCACGTGCCATAAAAAAGATTATCGTCCATTGCTTAAAAGTCTCCCAGAAAGAGTGAGTGACGTGGTTGATCTCTGTCCAGTGAACTTTGTTCTCTGAAATTACCCAGAGCACCTTACTTTATTTTTTCTTTTTGGTCGAATGAAACTTTATTAACTAAAACACAAATGTACCATCTAAAAGAGTACAAGTAAATTCTTGGTTCTGAAAATATAGTACCAAAAAATATAAATTAGAAAGTACAAGCGAAGCTTGACTCAGAAACTTAAACTGACCTTGATAAAAATAAAAAATGATAAGTATTAGTTCGAAGGGAATCGGCATCTTCCATCTCCATTAGATCTGCTATCTTCAAGCCTCCGTCCTTCTTACTTGACCCGCATCAGAAATTTCAATTCAAACCAACTTGAAGAAAAGTGTATGATGCATCAATTACTTCATTGGCTCAAATATGTGAATATGTAGTATGGTGTAGGCATAATGATGCACATTATTTTTTTGGCTTGCTCATCATCATTTGTAATAATAACATCTCGGTAGCAAAATCTTGAATTGAATTTAAAATTTATAAATATTAACATCATTCGTACGGATGTAAATTGTACGATTAGCCGAATCGTGTTCAAGCTTGTTCAGTTTTCTGAAACTTTTACGTTCTCAATCTAACTCTGACAGTTATCGAGTTTTAATCTAGACTAAAGAATCGGTTATTACAATAGATGTAAATTTAACGTTTAGTTGAATCGTGTTCAAGGTTGTTCAGTTTTCAGAAACTTTTACGTTCTCAATCTAATTGTGACAGTTATCGAGTTTCAATCTAGAGTAAAAAAATCGGCTATTACTACGGATGTAAGTTAAATTTTTTAGTTGAATCGTGTTCAAACTTGCTCAATTTTCTAAAACTTTAACGTTTTCAATCCACCTCAGACATGGATCTAATTTCAATCTAGATTAAAGAATCAACTATCTGTAATGACGAAACTACCCTTTTTCTCAAAAGCCCGCCTTTAGGAACCTTTCCACGTAAGAACCATATACAGTTTTATCTGTCAATAATTGTGGACACACACTGGAGCGTGTAGAGAGAGAGAGAGAGATGAACCTCTTCTCGTCGTCTCCTTCCACAAACCCAAACTTCACCCTCTTCACTTCAACTCAAAATCCTAACAATCCCAGCAAATTCCCCTTCACCGTACCCTTGAAAACCCTCCACTCTCCTCACTCACATCCCCTCTTGTTACCTCCCTTACCATCTCATGACTCATCACCAGCACCACTTCTCCAAGAATACTCACACTCATCAGAGACCTCCGGGAAGAAGAAGAAGAAGATAAAAGGAGAGTTGATGAAGATATCAGAACCACCAAAGAGTCACTGGAGGAGTTACTGGTGGTTCGCAGGCCGGTGATGGGGGTTCCGAGTGAAGAAGTAGGAGGTGCCAGTGAGATTAGAGACGGTGGCAACGTTGTGGAAGATCCAGCGGCTAAAGCATTGCCTATAGACGCGGGTCTTTCCAAGTTTGCGAAGAAGATGCCGATATTCGAGCCGGGCAGGGTGGCATCCAGCTCTGGGGAGAAGCCGCTTGTAGTGAATATGGATTTGGCATTGTATAAAGCAAAGGGTCTGGCTAGAAACTTTCAATTTGAAGAGGCAGAAAATATTCTCCGTAAGGTACAACCAGTTTTCTTCTTTGAATTTGGATTTCTTTTTTGGTCTATCGGACGCCACTTAGGCCTCTAACGCTGTACAATCCGCTATGAAGATCTCTTGTGGGACGATGTAAGGGACTCTACAAACCGAACTAGCTGACAGACAGTTTGACACCCGCGTTTTTTGTTAGTTCTTTTGGTGTAATTTAGATTTTTATGTAAGTTGTTTGTGATGGCGTGAAGTGTATAGCTTATTGGCCGGAAGATGGGCGGCCGTACGTGGCTTTGGGGAAGATATTAAGTAAGCAATCAAAAGCGAAGGAAGCAAGAGCAGTTTATGAGAAAGGCTGCCAAGCAACACAAGGTGAAAACCCCTACATTTGGCAGGTATTCGTTCTCGGTCTATAATTCTTTCTCCAATGCATACATAAATTTGATTTCGTCCTCTTAATTAAAGAACCCCATTTTCACTTTTCAGTGTTCAGCTAGCTCTAGTAATGTTCCTTCCAAATTCCCAATGTGTCTGCATTTTTTGTGGATCCTGAACTTTCTTGTTACATGTCAATGAATCGTGGTAATTTGGGCTTTCATGGATTTAGTATGAGTAGCATGCATCTGTTACCGTAACCAAACTAAACTGAACTCACAAATGTAAACTTATTTTGCCTGTGAAGGTGCTTACGAGTGGTCGCTGAAGTTCCCTTTATCATACCTCAGTAGTGAAGTGAATAAGAACAGAAAAGAAACTGCAAAGCTGCGATTATGGCCTAATCATAGATGGACATCATTTAAATAACAGTGAGGACCATAGCTGAAAGTAATTCCTCACCTACGTAGCAAGTCGAACTGGAATACTGAACTCAAAGCCCAAGCACTTGGTTGGATTTTGATCAAACTAATCACGTGATGCTGGCTTATCGGCTTAGTGTTATTAGCTGTAAAGATCTGGTCATTCTTCAATCAGGAAATGATGAAGTTTTTGAGTCTTTGTGGTGGGATTTCAAAACTCTCAACTTACATGCCCTCATTCTTCAAAAGCATCTGATAGTTGGCACTTGGCACCATGGTTCCTGTTTTTGAGGGGCTTTGTAAAAGTTTCAGTGATGCTTGTAATTCTAGTTTAGCACTCACCAGTAAACTTAAATCCGCCAGGATGTTTATTTCTTAGTTAATGGCATGACTTCTGTAACCTATGGTTTAAATAGGTAACCCTCTTGTGCTACAATTGATAGAGCTTTACTTGGGTTTCTTTCTTTTGAGTAGTGCTGGGCTGTTCTAGAAAACAAGGTGGGAAACATAAGGAGAGCTAGAGAACTATTTGATGCCGCCACAGTTGCTGATAAGAAACATATTGCAGCCTGGCATGGATGGGCAGTCTTGGAACTTAAGGTGGGAAATATTAAAAAGGCCAGGAATCTCCTTGGTAAAGGTCTCAAATATTCTGGTGGAAACGAGTACGTATACCAAACACTTGCGATGCTTGAAGCAAAAGCAAATCGGTATGAGCAAGCAAGGTATTTGTTCAGGCAGGCTACTAAGTGTAACTCCAAAAGCTGTGCAAGTTGGCTTGTAAGTTTTCTTCTTTAACAGGTTCACCTTGTGTTGTGAGAATGACTTTCTGCTTTTGATGGACATGGTGTTCAGATGTTCCTTTGTCCCCTATCAGTCTCTCTCTTTCTACAGGCATGGGCACAGCTAGAGGCGCGGCAGGAAAACAACCGTGCTGCTAGGCGACTTTTCGAGGTAGTTGTTTCTTACCTTTAGCGTCATTTGTTCATAGACTAAATGACACATCCGTAGCATCTTTCATATTCATTGACTTGCATAATGCTGTTCACTCTACCAGTAAGAAAATGTTGCCATCTTCCTTTTGGTTCTGTAGATTTGTGCAATGTATCATTGTCCTAGTATTATGTGTGATGTTCTGTTTTATATCAGAATGCAGTTCAGGCCAGTCCCAAGAATAGGTTTGCATGGCATGTTTGGGGTGTCTTTGAAGCTAATCTAGGCAATGTGGATCAAGGAAGAAAACTTTTAAAGATTGGCCATAGACTGAATCCAAGGGATCCTGTTCTCCTTCAGTCTCTTGCTTTATTGGAATTCAAATACTCGACTGCAAACCTTGCTCGAGTGTTGTTTAGAAGAGCATCCGAATTGGATCCAAGGCACCAACCAGTGTGGATTGTAGATTTCTTCTCCGTTGCTCTGCTCTTTCACATTCTTTTCCCACTTTACAAGGGATAAGCACATGGCTTCTCCTATCTGATTGAATTTGGCTTTGCTTAGGCTTGGGGGTGGATGGAATGGAAGGAGGGGAACATAGCTAACAGCAAGGGAACTATACCAAAAGGCTTTGTCAATTAATACCACCAGTGAAAGCGCTGCCCGCTGCCTTCAGGTAAGGAGCTCGCCATTTGGGGGTAATTCAGCGTTACTTCGTTCACTTCAAATGTTTGTGTGGTAGGTAAGTGCAAGCTACAAACATATGCAAACGAAGATGATTCTTCACCTTCGCAGAAATGAACTCTACATAGTTTTGTGATCATTCCAGAAGAAATATTTGCTTCAAATATGCTTGTTAAGTTACTATTTCATGGAGAATGGAGTTTGAGTTACGCGACAGTGGGTTCGATAAAACTTTATGCACATTCTCTAAATTTGAACCCTGTCATCATGTTTGCAGGCTTGGGGTGTTTTAGAACAGAGGGTGGGCAACCTATCTGCAGCTCGTAGACTATTTAGGTCTTCACTGAACGTGAACTCTCAGAGTTATGTAACATGGATGACTTGGGCATCACTGGAGGAAGATCAAGGGAACTCCGTACGTGCTGAGGAAATTCGTGACCTCTACTTCCAGCAGGTATCCTGATCCATTTGATTCGTTTAACGTCTTGATGACTCTAGAACTAGCTTATCTATCAGGTTTGGCTACGAATTCTGCCATTTCATAAGCATCAGATTGCCATTTTCCTAATATTTGAGGCCACGATCATGTGTTACAGACGTCTTCATAGGCCAAGTGTTGTTTCATGATATTGTTTCTTTTTGGTCCATTGGAATCAGCTGAACTACCTCTAGCATTAGCTTTTCCCTTTTGGCACGAGGTTGCTGATGCAAGATACATAGACTTGCAGCTTTTATGTTCGATTATAACCAAGGCTAAGACTTGATTGTGATGTGCAACAGCGTACAGAAGTAGTCGACGATGCTTCATGGGTCACGGGAGTCCTAGACATCATCGACCCAGCAATCGATAGCATGAAGAGACTGTTGAACATAGATCAGAGCGCATATTACAAGGCCAAGGATTCCTCCAGAAGCGCACCAGGAGCTAGCGGCGGTGGCATCGAAGAAGATGAAGTTGGCACTTCCGCAACTTCGGACACTGGAGACGATACAGATAGCGGGAGTGGTTTCGATTTGGATGCCTTCATACGCGAAAGACTCTCTGTGGACACGAAAAAGCTGGATATCCAGTTTGGATCGTCTCAGACGCTTGTCCCAAAGAAAATCAAATCTCCGAGAAGGATATGGCGCTCGGGAACCAAGACTGCAGCAACCTCGTCAAAGTCCTAAGCAGCTTGGAGTAATGACCGAAAGATCGGATCATTTTGCCAGGCATCAAGCATGACCAAGTTTTGTGCTGATTCAGAGTAACTGAATCCAGAAATGCAGACCATATCGACGATTC